>JBBPLN010000086.1:0-45174 GCA_038089815.1 Sutorius eximius | reverse complement strand
CCTGTTCCCATTTCTTATCATCGTCACTTATCCACCTCATCGACGATGCCCTCCCGTCACCGTCTTCAACAGTACGCCATTGCGGTCAGTGTTCTCAGTCTGTTCTACAATATCGCCGAGGGTGTCGTGTCCATCGTCTTTGGCGCGGAATCGTCCTCGCGTGCGCTCGTCTTTTATGGCATCCAGTCCGCCGTGGAGGTCGTCTCAGACTTCCTCGTCGCCTGGCGCTTCATTGGAATTAGCATTTCAGGCGACGGGATAGAGAACATAGACAGAATGTCTGCGAAAACCATCCGGTAATCCCTTGCTAAGACCTCCCCTCTACCTGCTAACAACCGGCCTGGTTACTTTCCCGTATCTTCTTGCACTCTGTGCATCTCCACAGAGTCGAACGCATCGCAACAAACATTATCGGTGGTCTCCTTGTCCTCCTCACAATAGCTGCTGTAGCTACCTCCGCCGTGTCACTGGCAGCACATGACCATCCTTCAACCGCCTTGCCTGCGCTTCTTATCTCCGCGAGTGCCACGTCCATCACGCTCGTCTTCTACCTCGCCAAACGTTACCTTGCCCGCGCCCTTGACTCGAGCACAATCAATGGTGAAGCTGTTTGCGCACTTTGCTGCATGCAGCTCTCCATCGTTTTGCTCATTGGGTCGTTGATCTACCGCGTGTGGAAGGGTGGATGGTGGGTCGATGCAGCGACAGCGGTCGTGATTGGGATGATGTTTGGCTGGGAGGGTGCCAAGATGGTACGCTGGGCGCGGAACGAAGATTTCGATGGAGGGTGTTGCGCACATGGTCATTCCAAAGATGAGGTTACACTCGAAAACACGACGCTTACCGTGGAAGCAGAACCCAAGGAGCGAGAACAGAAACAGAGTTCTCGCTCCTGTTCCAGTGATAATTGCGGGCCCCCCAAGAAAGAGAGACTTGCCATTGCGGAGCGAGTCTGAGTATCCAAACTGTCAGGTTACCTTGTGCATAGAATTTTCGGTCCTGGCGCCCTTGTCATTGTGAGGGTGTCAGGACACATCCTAGCCATATGTATCGTCCGTGTTGTATCTATCTCAACGTACATGTACAACTTTTATATGTAAACCAATTCATTCTGCCCTAACTACCTAACAAAAGTCGGCATCTTTACCGTTGCACAAAGCACGAGCTTTGTTACTCGAATCACTGACTCAATTCGATGGTGGGTGCCTGACTTCACTTGCCATTGGTCGTATATTATGTGGTGCTCGCCGCGATGTTGTGTACTAGCTTACATTCTGTGCAGAGATCACCAAGGGCAAGGGGGTTCAGACGGGACAGAGATGATATCTCGGTGGGGAGTTGACTGCGAAAACGGTCAGCTACCTGCCGACCGGATCACACCATCCTCACTTCACTGGGCCGTGTTCTCAGCAACGCTCCGCCAATATCTGAAATTCCACAATCAGGTATTCGACCGATGAAACAGAGGGATAAAAACCAAACTTACGCGCAGCGATTCAACAAAGCGTTGTCTGTGAGGAATGTATATACGTTTGGGGCACCAGACGATGTCACGTTGAACATCATCTCTACATGTCCACTGGACCACGCATCCCACCGAGCGGGCGTGACGTCGCCAGCGTTATACTTTTTGCCCGGGTTCAGTGACATGGCCATCGCCAAGAAGCTGTTCGAGAATGCGGTGATGAACTCGGAGGTTTCACTAACGTACGTGTGGGTGTTGCGACTCAGCTGAATAGTGGTGGTGTCTAGAAGATGACCTACGTCGTAAAATAGTACTTTTGATCTTGACCATGGTGGCCTGGTGGAACAGCAAACTCTCCCTGAAAATGCATAATTGGGAGGCACGCTGAGGCTCCGAAAAGGTAAGTCTCGTTACCTTCCATACTTCTCTGCCGAAGGCCTCCAGGAGGTAGTATGTAGGGCAGACAAAAATCGCTGTGAAGCCCAAACGGATTGGTGCATGGTGAACACGATCTGAAAGTTACCCACATTCGCCCACAGCATAGTTAGCCTGGTCGACATTGTTACCGAGACCTTCGTATAGAGGCACTGCAGCAGCGACTTGCGATGCCTCAAGGTTTGGGAACAATGCGCTGATATACTGTGAGATGTTTAAAGTGGTGGATTGATCGACAAAAATATTCCCTTCGTGAGAATTCGTGACAGAATATAGTGCCTCCTGCGTATCGAAGGCATCTCGATGGCATGACGAAACCTGCTATCAAAACCGCTTACCCCGTTCAATTTTCCCCTGGCGAGTGCGGTGGTGGGCCGCTCGACGATAAATGTCCCGTCGACCACCGGAACGAAGGTAAATGTGCCATAGAATGCATCGTAGTTGATTTTGTTGTTCAAGCATTCTAACGTGTTGATGTTGGCTGCACGAAGGCAGGATAAGGTGTCTGAACTCGTTGAACAACTTTATGGTTACGAAATCAATCTCAGCATGTTGAAAATGCAAAGCGCACCAACTTGGTCCCAGAGACCACCTCGTTGTAGAGCAACTATATCGAGTACGTCAATTGATGAAGATGAGGCGGATGAGCAAATTCACCTCGGGAATGCGATCATTATAAGTATATTGTGGAGGCAAATAACTTGAGCTTGTAATAGCAGCTTTGAATAACGGAGGTTGCGTGTTTCCCCCATGGGAAATTACGTGTTGCAACACCGATCCACCACCTTTGCAGTGAAGATAGCATATTTACCACGACCGTTTGAGGACGGGACCAACCTGCGGATACACCCCAAATCGACACTTTTGTTGGATCACCTCCGAACGTCGTAATCTGTGCTCTCAGTTTAACAAGGGGGTTCGAGAAACAAAAAAAAGCCAACACCAACATGCGATTGTACCCATTGCAGGGCGTAGTTCTGGTCAACTATAGTGGGCTTTCACTGCGTTGTCCTCTTCTCATTGCAGGAAACTTACGTAGGCCTGCATTTAGGGCACCCCCAGATTTGACCGCCTCACCGGCCAAGAAACCAAATAAACCAAGGCGGTATTGGATAGTTACCACAATGAGACTATGACTGGACTCCACGATCAAGTCTGCACCATTGAACGAACTCCCACTACCAGAGACATAACTTCAAAAGTCTTTTCGGAACCGTGATACATAAAAGTGTCAAAAAGCTCACCCCCCACCATGGATCCAGATGAGGACAGGAAGTCCACCCGACGTAACCGGGGTGACCTTGTGACCCGGAGTGTACACGCTATCGCGACATGTTATAAATCCATGAACGAACTCGAGGACCCAGCAAGCACCTAAGGAATAGACAGTCTTCCGACTCTATGACGAGACTTTGGGATGCGATGCTAGTGCTCAACAAATTTGTAGGCGATCTTCCCCCGGGCGCTTGATAGCACCGATCCGGATGTGTTATAGCCTGTTGTATGCCGGACACAGTTGGCGGGGGTTGAGGTGCCGCCCATCGCAAGTTCCCTAATGAGGGTGATCAATCCCCGACGAGACTCGTTAGTACTCTCTAGCGTACCAACTGGAGCAGCGGCATAGCGAACGCCAAGAAAGCTTGTGGTGTTGGTTATAACATCCATGGTACCTTGGTATTGTGCGTAACCAAGGTCGACGGTTGGCGCCGCCGTTGTAGACCAGGGCACCCGAAGGAACAGTAGGCATTGTCCCAGGAACACTAGAAAGCGTTCGAGGTTTAACGACGTCATTCTTGTTTTCCGTGCTACAAAGGGAAGCTCGGACGTGGTTTCCCAGGACCGCGTTCGAGTCACGTGGCTCCGAACGAAATCCGAGATCACGAGGAGTACTTACACTGCTCGGAGATGCTGCGCCGGGCTACAATTCGTCTCGTTGCCAATTCGAGATGTTATCACGAGTGCACGCTTTCTCCGCATCGATCATCTTCATCAGTGCTAGCATATCCTTCCCTTTACCCCTTCACGACTCGGAGAACTATGGCCTCACTTGCAGCCGAGAGGTACTTGGCAGACAAGGCGCCGCCAATTTGCAGGGTTGAAGTTGCCAAATCCTTTTCTCAACTCACGTCCGTCCCCTCCTCTTGTTCGAGCCCTTGTTCCTGACAGAAAGACAGCGAAAAGGAGAAGTTGTATGCACACTACATCGGTCAAGCATCGTGGGCCGGTGCTCGCATTATTCAAGGACAGTGGACATCCCAAGCGACCAGCCTCTACGATCTCTTGATTCTCACCTTCAGTACCAACGGAAAATTGACTGATCTCGGGACTCTGCAGAGCAAGTCCGGCGTTAGCCAACAGGCCCTTGAGGACCTCCTTCAGTACACTACACAGGTGCGCTCAGGCTCGTCTTCGTGCTTCCCATTTTCACCCGGGTATGTCTAGGTATTGCACAACTTGGTGAATTACAAGAGCTTTGGCTTCACCAAGATCAATCCCCGTATTTCGGAGGACGACTTTGCCAAGGTTGTCGCCGCATCCTCAAACGCAGCTAACGCGATCCCCCTCTTTGATCAAGTTAGTTGTCCTAACTCTCTTTTTCCCTGAGCCGTGCGCGAACTTGACACAGCTCAGAGAGCACATATATTCGGTGGCGCCCGAGAGTTCATTATCCATCGGGAAGCGATCGGAAGGTCATGTGTCAAACTACTACCCTGGTGAAGTGATTACGGATGAGGAAGTCGCTGCCGTACAACAGGCAGCCGAAAAACTTGGTATCGACATCCTGAATACTCGGTAAGGGTTAGTTCCCCCTACATGACATGCCTCACAATTCATGTCGCAAAGTGTTCGCAAGAATGGTCCAGGAGAATTCACACTCCTTGTCGCTTCGGCTCAAAAGCAGCCTTCTGCATTCCATGAGTTGACCACACAAACTGGCAGTGCCAAGTTGACTGTTGAATATGGTGACTTTTCGGAATCGCTCACTAAAGTCGTTGCAGCCCTGCAAGAGGTAAGGTTCCTTGCTTTGTTATCAGATCGACAACTCAGCACAGTACGAATAGGCCAAGAAATATACTGCAAATGATAACCAAACTACCATGTTAGATGGTTACATTAAATCGTAAGTTCTTTTCTGTCACCAGTTTCTCAAATGGGCATGGAGACACTCGTAGCTTCGAGACGGGTTCTATCGAGGAACACCAAAAGGGTTCAATCGCATGGGTCAAGGATACCGGTCCCGTCGTAGAAAGTTACATCGGGTTCATCGAGACTTACGTAGATCCATATGGAGGTCGTGCTGAATGGGAAGGTTGGTTTGACTTATCATTCACTTGACAGACATTGCTCAACGTCTGCTAGGTTTCACTGCCATCGTCGACAAGGCTCTCAGTGCTAAATACGATAGACTCGTCAACAATGCACCTGAGCTTATTAAAGTTCTTCCTTGGGGGTCTGTATTCGAGGTAGATGAATTCAAGAAACCCGACTTTACCGCCCTCGAAATCCTTCATTTTGCCACGGGAGGTAAGGTGGATAAATATAGTGAAGGCACACTACATATGCTTTTGATTTTTAGGTATACCAGCCGGAATCAATGTAATTGGTCCAACGGTGAACGATTTAACGCTAAACGACATTGCAGATACCGAACTATTATACTATCCGAGAATCCCATGGATTCAAGAATGTCTCGCTTTCTGTAAGGATTTCTGCCATTTGTTCGCAGTCTGTTCATTCAGGTACCTTTCACGCAGAATATCCTTGCGGCGAAAGCTCCTAGTGAGTTTCTATCGTTTTCTGGTATGGTTAGCCATTTGAGTTACCACGCAAATCAGACGAGCAAGTGACATTTGTTCACGAGAGTGACCTCGAGCTGTACAACAAGTGGGACTCACGCGCGTTCGAACTCCAAGTCGCGAATCACGAGCTACTCGGTCACGGGTCTGGGAAGCTATTCACGGAGAATGCGGATGGGACGTTCAACTTTGATCCCGAGGTATAGTCGACGACCGTCCTGACTCGTTTATTATGTTGGCTCACCTCAATTTGCTGGAGTAGACCATCAACCCACTCACCGGGAAGAAAGTGTAAGTACCCTGTGACATTTCGCCCGTCTGTACCTCACACAACTTACGACCCATAGCACAACTTGGTACAAGCCTGGCCAGACCCCGGGTTCTGTACTTGGGGAAATTTCATCGTCATTAGAAGAATGCCGTGCAGAAGCTGTAGCGATGTATCGTGGGTTGCCCTCCACCTGTACTTCACTCGTCGTGTGCTTTGCTAACCGATTTGCCATTTGGCATTAGTTGCAAACAATGAGAAAATCCTGAGTATAATGGGTGTAGGTGGCCGGCCTCTTCGTGCGGATTTAAAGTTGATGTTCTCTCCTAACACAGTACGAAAATCAGCAAGATCGAGAAGATATCGTCTACGTGTCATTCCTCTTGATGGCTCGCAGTGGTATTCGTGGATTGGAGTTCTATGACCCATCAACAGGCAAACATGGACAAGCCCACATGCAAGCCAGGTATGTGAACCGGACTTCATCACTTACGACGGACCCATGTTTTCGTGCAAGGTTGGGTATCACCAAGTTCATGGTGCAGGGAGGACTAGTAAAACTGGAGATAATCCGTGGCGCACAAGGCAATCTCGAGAATGCATATGTGAAAGTGCGTTGTGTTCCTGCGAAGCAGCTTTCTACATGTCTCTGACTGTTCGTCCAAGATTGACCGCCAGAATATCCTTCAGAATGGAAGTAAAGTCATGGGAGAACTTCTCCGTCAACTGCAAATACGCAAGAGCGTCGCTGACGGTCCTGGTGCGAGGGCGTACTACACGGAACTGACGACGCCACCGAAGGAATGGGTGACCGAGTTGAGGGACGTCGTGCTGAGGAAGAAGCAGGTGGGCCATAAGGTCATATTTCAGTTTCGTCCTAACAAACTACATGCTTGGCGACCAATAGCCCCGCAAGATCATGCTCCAGGCGAACACGGTCATCGAGAATGGAAAAGTCGAGTTGAAGGAGTATCCTTTGACACCGGCGGGTTTGATCGAGAGCTTGATTGACAAGCAGCTTTGAGGCGGATACTGAGCATCATCCCTGATTTTAAACATAGTCGGTCTCTCCCACTGTGGCGTATCATCTCCACCATCCGTACCATGTTTAGCCATCGCTAACAAGTTTCATGTTGACCTGTACAGTGTGAACTCGAGAAGCAGACGATGACTTGGCGTCACGGCACCAGAAACAGATCCCATGTGGATAGACCAGTATAAGACGGTTGCTTGTGCCCATGTCTTAGACCGCAACGACGCCTGTACCGTCCGGTGGGGAACTCTTCGTCCCACACACGGGAAACGGTCGCCCAAAGCATGGTTAAATCTGGTTCGATCACGATCGCTTGTGTGTCGACCGAGCAATCTTTATCCATACGCCGTTCATTCAAAACCCGTACGCGACATATTCCGCAGACGGAATGACGTACGGCGTGATCATCGGACATTCGCTCGGTGGAACGTCGCTCTAGCGCTCCCTTCGCTGTTGTCTATCCCGGAGCCGGAAAGCCAAACCGACGAACAAGCAAGGACGAAGATGGCGGTGATTCTCGTCGATCCCGCGATCGATATGGGTGATGAGTCGGATGTCGGCTCGACTCGAGAAACGGGACGGGACCGAGATACGGCACGTACACAGCATCGAGGCGCACTGGGCGGAGCATCCGAAATGGAGACGTCGAGACGTGGTGTCGAGGGTGGTGGCTCTCAGGCTACACATGGCTCAGAGCAGGCTTCCGAAACTGATCTTCTAAGGTGAGGAGCAATGCTGCGCGCGTACCCGACGGGAATACGGTACGACCATGAATGCTACTTACTGTTTCTCCTATGTTTGCATAGTGCCATTTGGTGTGATAGACGAAGAGACATCCAACGAGTACCTCACTCTCATGTGCAAGCAGTGCACTGCGGACAAGGTATGCATTATTCGATCTGATGATTCTTGTTGAGCGGACACATTGCACAGTACCACTGGCACTTGCTAGGTGAATGTCAGATCTGGGAGGACTGACTGGGTTGTTCAACACCTTTAGATTTTAACTGCAACTTGTTTACAAATGATTTAGTGGGAGCATCCCTTTGTACACTATGTGTAAGTAACCCCTTGTCTCTTTCTTTGTGAGCACTGATGGGATGTCAGTGCTCCCCAGTGATATCCCCTCAATGCCCTTTGGGCAAGTGCCACTCTGGCTGCAGATCAACACCATGTTTGCCAGTTGTCCCATGACCTGTTGATTTACAGCTTCTTTTCAGCATTTTCCCTACTCATATCCACTTTGTGTGAGTGCTTTGCAGCCTGGAATGTCTTGGAGAACCATGTGTTATATCAGGCATAACTTGTCTGCTTGATGCCTCTCAAGATATCTAGATCAAATGAATCTAAGGACAGTGGGAAGGTGGTTTTATGTGATTGCAAGGGAGTAAGGTCAGGTGAGGGTTGCACTGAGTTGTGGATGATGGTCTGGCAGAATGAGATCACTGAGTCCTTCACATCACATAGGCCATGGAGGAGTAAAGCTTCCATGTTGTCCCAGCCAACATTGTTAAGTGAGACCTTGAAGCATGTTAGTACAATATAGTGACCTCAGTTGAAATACCCACACACAAGACATATAATATTCACCATACTTAGCATTGACATCCAATTGATCAAGGCATGGATCCTTGACCCACACATGGTAAGTTACATCTTTAACTGAGCACCATTGATGTCCAGCAACCACAAGGGGCTTTGACAAAGAATTGATGCTGAAACTTGAGATGGATGAGCTCCAGAGTAGGTGCTAATATCTATGAATTGCATGTAATCCAGGTGCTCATGAGATAGTAGTGAGTATGTGTTGCTTTCAGGTTTGGGGCTTTCATAGTGTGGGTCTTCATTGATGTCAATGATGATGGCCATGCAGAGGGAGGGAAATTCTTCAGTTAAGGCTTGGATCTCATTCTTGGCACTCTCAAATGTTTGGGAAAACACAATCTGACAGGCAATGGGATAGATGGGAGCTGAAGAGTCATCCTTTGCTGAAAACTTTAGGAGGACATCAGGAACAATAGTGTCCTCTTCCATGCTCAATGACATGTTGTGATGAATTTGAGCAATGATAAGATCCTCTGGATAGGGCAGGAGGGTTCCCTCTGTCCACATCATAACATCAATTGTTTGGATCATAGTTTCATGGATGTCTGATGGCCATTTGATCAGAAGCAGTCCCTCCTTGCCAAAGTGAGAGAGGCTATTCTCATTTCAGTTCAGGTGATGAAAGGAAGTGGACAGACTTGCATACTGTGGTTTCCCAAATAACCTTCTACACTGGAAGATGGTTTGTCTAATGAGGGAAAATTGCTCATATGAAACCGGAGATAGTATCTGTGTGAATGGAAACAGAATTAGTGCACTGGCCATGATGGTTGCTATGGCTTGAGGCCATATCACATACCAGTGTCTCCTGGTCCTCTTTGTGCCCATTGTACAGCTGAACAAGGAGTTCAGTTGCACCATCACATGATTCTGATTCACATGTCAGTGGGATAGCAATGAACTTAAGAAATTCAGTTGCTTACTGAGTTCATTGAGTGACAATTCATCAAGAGCAGTCACAAGGAGGCTGATGAAGTCTGAGGTCTCAGCCTTTCTGTCATCAGGCATCACACAGGTGGTTGGTGACACTGGGGAAATCCCTATGCTGGCCTGGTCTACCACCAATGGTCTTGACAGAGACAGTCCTCCTTGATGTCTACCCTCGTGGTGGAACTCCAATGCTGCCTCGAGGTGCATATAAAAATTGCAGGAGGCAGGGGCAGCTAACAGCAAGGTGGCAAGGTGGTGGGGCCGAGTATTGAAACCGGATGGCTCACAGGGGGGCAGCAGCGGCGAGGGGCGGGCAGGAGGCAGCGGCGGGGGTGCAAGCGGTGGGCAGGGTGCTGGAATGCAAATTGGAACTCCGCCCCGCACTTTTGACGTGTCAACTGTGACGCGTGACCACCCAAACCGGCCACTTCGGGGACGCCCTCGTCGTGCTCGACGATGCTCAGCGCGGTCGCAGCACGCAAAGCAGCCAAGGTAGCAGCAGAGCCATCCGTCGCGCCGTCTTCTAAACCGCCTCCGTGCCAATCCCTGTCACTCTCTCCCTCACCAAAACCAACGACCTCGAAGCGGAAACCCCGTCAGTCCTCCATTTCCGGACCATCAAAAAATAAAAAGGCCAAGGTCGTATCCGCACCTTCAAAGCCTGACCGACATGTGCGCTACTTTGATCAAGGCGAGCCATTCCCGGGCCACGGACGAGATGGAGTCGTGGTCAACACCTCCGCTCCTAGGATGGAGGTCAGCTCAGAGTCCAACTCATCGTCTGACGAGGAGATAGAGATAGAAATGGATGTTCCCTCACCAGTTGGACTCTCATCCGTCGCCATTACGAAAGACAGACGCGCCTGGTCACCAAGTCGACCGATGCTGGATTCACCAGACGATGAAGAGGCTGGCCCGTCTGTCGTATTGGATTCCACTAATTATCTCACCACGTCAACATCGACAAAACCTGAGCCTCCATCTTTGTCCACGTTTCGCCCAGTGCCCGACTACAATGTCTATCCTGTACCTGAAAACGAATACGGCACCTGTGGGAATGCACGCATCCTGGTCCTTCAACAGAATGAGACGCTGGCGCTCATAGGGACGTACTCATTCCTTGTCTTACAGGGCAGCCTCTCCCTTTTAGGTGTCACGCTATCGCCATCTAATACGAAACGCCTTGTTTTTGCTCCCCGGTCCTCGCCAATTCCCGTCTTCTCATGGGCCCCATTGGACCAACAGGGTTCCTGTGCCTATGCTATCCCACCCACCGTCCGACAACACACAAATTCTACCGCTATATTAATAGAGCACGTTAATACCGGCGTCGAAGGCCTCGGGCGGATATGCAGGGTGTTTGAGAATGTCTTCAAGCCTCCTCGAGGGTTGGATCCAACGCCTGATGTCGACCTCCCAGGAATACATATCGTACGTGTCTGAAAAACCCATAAGTGTACTGTCTGACGGATTCGTTTCGCGGAAGATCAATCACAATGTCAAGGATATCCATCCATTTGTGCTTCCGAATTCTTGGGAAGCTGCCCTTGCGTCACTTGACCAACATCCTAACTCGGGGATGTGCGCTGCGCCTGTGTGTTTGGTCAAAGGATCCAAGAAGAGCGGGAAGAGTACACTGGCACGGACATTGGTGAATCGCTTGTTGAGCCGGTTGGTGTTTGTGAGTGTGTGTCGTATGTGGTTCTCATTTATTCCATCTGTCAAGATATTATCGTGTCGCATTTCTCGAATGTGACTTGGGCCAATCC
This sequence comes from Sutorius eximius, assembly GCA_038089815.1. Lineage (NCBI taxonomy): Eukaryota > Fungi > Basidiomycota > Agaricomycetes > Boletales > Boletaceae > Sutorius > Sutorius eximius. The sequence goes on along the minus strand of JBBPLN010000086.1, from coordinate 33,872 downwards.
GAATTTACGCCGGGAGGTTTGGTGGCGCTCAACGTCGTGCAAAATTATGTCTTTGGTGAGTCGAACCGTTCTCAGCCCATAGTTGATCGAGGGTGGTAAACAGCATGGCTTTACAGGACCTCCGTTCACGCATCCAAGTTTACCCTACCGTGCACATTATATCGGATCTACTTCGCCGCGCGCGAGCCCTTCGCACTATCTACACGCGATCCAGGCCTTGTTGGAGACATACAAGCTGGATTTGCAGTTTTACGTGTCGAATGACGAGCAATCACCTGGAGACGAGCGTATACATGATGCTATTCCTCTGGTGGTGAATACAATGGGGTGGACTAAAGGGCTAGGTGCAGACCTGAACGCGCGGATCGAAGAGTTTGTCGAGCCCTCGCATACGTTCGAAATTGATAGTGCCGAAGATAGAGGCTGGCCAGCACCAACCCAATCGCAGCATGTACCCCAAGTTTCAACCGCGCTTCCATTCATGCGAGCAGGCGTTAGGCACTGCGTCAAGGTGGAGTCTGTTCATCCGGAAATATCAAACACATACCATACCCCAACGGACCATCGTCACCTCAATATCCTGTCGTATTTCCACGCGGTGTTTCCTGAATTGCCGGCATTCTCACCGTTAGGACCAATGACCAAACAAATAACTGCCACCAGCTGGGATACGTCGTTGCCCCTTTGCGCGCGGTATCCTTACGAAGTGGATTATACGCAAGCGTTTGATCGTGTCTACCTGACCGGTCCGGGGTATGAAGATGTGGTGCCATCGGAGTTGACCCAGGTGCTCAACGGCGCCATCGTCGGGCTCGTCTCAGATGGTCCCGCAAACACCTTTGCTCGATCCGCACATTCGACGTCTTCAGAGACGTCCTCCTTGCCGTATACACCTGCCGAGCCCCCTCCCGATCCGACGCTCTCGGCGTGCCACGGTCTCGCGCTGATCCGAGGCGTACCGCTCTCGTTCAATCCGCGCTCGCCGCACGTTCACATTCTCACACCCCTCCCGACGGGGCTTTTCGCCCAGACTCGTCTGTTGGTGAAGGGCGAGCTGGAATTGCCGATATGGGGTATGCTCGATTTTCGGGAGGATGACGAAGGTCGGGTGGCGGGTGTCGAAAAGGGACACGTGCCATATTTACAGTGGGGCAAGGGAGAGGGTATCGGGGGAGAGAAACGCCGAGTGAGGCGCAATTTGATGCGGAAGGGACAAATGTAGCGTGGTGCGGTGGCGAGGCGAGGATGGTGGTGGGCGAGTATTAGATCGCACTTTGATTTCTGTCGCTGAGCTCTCGTTTTTCTAGGTTTGAGTCGTAGGTCTTGCTGAAATTTGGGATGGACCAGCGTACGCAGCTCAATCGGGCAATTTCTCGGAAGAGCTATGTCATTATCGGGGATTACGCAGCATTTTCCAAATCATCACGTTAACTAGGCCCAACTAGCCAACATCCAAACCTATGATAAGGTCTTTTCGTGAATTGTTCGGCCTCCCGGGAGAAGTTGCGGACCACTGAGTAACATCATCAAGGAACGGTCCTTTGCATGGGCTGACACCAGGATGCAGACTCAACTCGGCTGGCGGCGCATCCAAGCAAGGTGCACATCTGAGTACGGTGTTTTTGCATCTGTCCTCCCTGTACGTCGATCGCCCGCCAGGCCCATCCGTGCTGGCTTTTACTATGGCACGGGCGTACAGCACGAATCTCGCCCATGCGACGCTAACTCTGAACAGATTTGATCACAGGCACTCACCATAGCTTTCTGGTCTCGACTTCATTGGTCCAGTCTGGGGAGACTGACGACGACACGTACCTCGATCTATGACGTATAATTTGCCCCGAGACGAGGCCGGTCCGAATAGATTCGGTCAGGAATGTATACGGGTCAGCCGCCACAGCCTGATCGACTGGTCAGTCACTCTTGATCGGACGGTCAGCCTCCCAATCCGCAAGGGTATAAAACCTCGCGCTTAGGCAATACAGGTCAGCCTTTTCGTCGTTATCTCCCTGGTCCTTACCGTATCCAACATCCAGATCAACGACAGAAAATGCCAACCACAGTCATGAACCCCGACCATGGGCATATGACGCCCTCCAGCTCTGTACGTCGTTCCCATGTTGCTTTCGATAGTATTTCATTGCGGAGCTGACTTGGACAATTGTGCAGATGGAGACGTGTGTGTCGTCCGATGTAGCGAGCGTTGCCGTGACGCGGCACGGTTCGCCGAGAGAATCGCCAGGTCCAAAGGTTCCACTGCGCGTCACGCCGCCGAGGTTGTTGGTCCCTCGTTGGGCTGTCAAGAATCAGTCTCCCGGGCCTAAGCCTGGTCCTTTACCTTTGACGGTCGATCCGGAGGTGGCGTCGCGTCCCTTCGTGCTCAGGTCCAAGCTAGCGCCGGCACCGAGGGCGAACACGAGCGCCGGATTGGGGACCACGAGGGAGAGACGATCAACTGTCGCACGCGAGGCTCCTACTAGTCGTATCGACCGGCTTGCTTCCACACGCCCTGTCGTTTTGAAGGCGCTGGCGCGCCTTCCTTCGCCAGTTGCAAACAGGACAACCGAGGCACAGCGGTCTAGGAGGGATCGACACTCTGTCCCTCGTGAGCTTGGACTATCACGAACTGCGATGTCGGAGGTGGAGCTCCATTGTCCACCGCTACGGATTCCGACAAACAGAACGACCGATGAACGGAACCCGAGGAAGGAGCGACCCTCTGCCCTTCGCGGGGTTGCAGCACATCAGACGTCTCGACTTGAATCTTCATGGCCCGTTACCTCCACTCTTGGTTCGCGCCGCCCCCTGTCCGAGCCACTCCGGATGCCGGTGACGAGCGAGAGTCCCGATATGCAGAGGCAGAGCGGGGAACCACTGTCGGAACTTCGTGGGGTCCGGACATATCAGTCACGGCTTGCTCCGTTACGGCCTGCGACCGCTGCCCCGAAGCCAGTGTTGCTCCGTCCCTATCCCGATCCCTTGCCGATGCCAGTGATCGATATAAAGATCGGCACGCACAGGCCGTCTTCGCGCTCCATGTTGTCTGTGGAGCGCCCATTACGCGAGAGGACAAGGCCATCAGCGAACATGCAGAAGTCGGAAGAACATGAGCACAAGATTGGAGGCCGCGCATCGATCCCGGCCAGGTCGACAACCCGGGTTTCGGCTACCAGTGAACTGCCACCAACCTATGTTCCATGCACTCGCACCGTCAGGTTTTCCGTCGATACCGTGATGGGCTCTGAGGGGAGGCGGGATGCTTCGACCATGGCTTCCGCTTCTGGTCTCCGCCACGCAGGTGCGCGCCAGAGGTCTACCCTCAACACAGGGACTGCAGACACTGCAAGGCACATCGACCGCGACTTCCGCAAGGTCACTGGTGAATGTCAGGCACCACTTCTGGCAAGGTCGGCGCGGGTTACAAGCGAGGACCAACCACTACTCCAATCCAGTTCCGCCTGGTCCATCCGCATCGAAAGGGCTTCCATCAGCACCATGGCGGCTTCTAAGGGGAAGCGGAATGCTGCAGTCGCGCTTTCCACCGCCAGTCTCCGCACCTCGGGTGTTTCCCAGAAGACCTCTGTTAACTTTGGCATGGCCAAGACCAAAGAGCGCGCCAAGGTCGCAGAAGCCTCCGCCGAGAAACCTGCGGGCATTGACTGGACGCAGTGCAATGGCTCCAGCACGCCAAAGGCCGAGGTGCTCGTCGATGCTGCAGACAACTCCAAGAAACGACGTGTCACTGACCAACGTGGGCCCGGACTGCTTTCTAGGATTGGGCCGCCAGCATCACCAAAGTGGGCTACATCTCCTCGTATTATGGAGCCTACATCCCCACTGCAGGGGTCCCCCGACCTGCCTTCGCTCCCATCGGAGAGCTGGTCAATTTTCATCACCATGGACGACAGGCGCGTTGAGACGCCGAGCAAGATCTGTAGCGACGAGCTCCCATTCAGCATGCGCGACACCGGGAAATCAAATATCTCGGAAATGTCCAAGGATCGGTGTTGCAGTTCCGAATCTGGTTCGCTATCGCTTGAACAGTCGCCGTCGTCCGTGGTCGGCGGAGCCTCAACAGAGCCCAGGGCTGCATCGAGTGCCGGAGTACATGCTGCCACACGGGACACCGCTGAGGGTTCACACGCGACCTGGGATAGGAAACGACTTGTCACTGATCAACGTGGGCCTGGATTGCTTTCTAGGATTGGACCGCCAACACCACCGAAGCGAGCCGCTTATCCTCGTGCCGTGGAGCCCACATCCACCAGCACATGGTCACCACAGGGTTCCCCCGACCTGCCCTCGTTCCCATCGGAGAGCTGGTCAATTTTGATTGCCATGGACGACAGCCGGGGCGAGACGCCGAGCAAGATCTGCAATGACGAGATCCTGTTAAGCACGCGCGACACCGGGAAATCAATTGTCTCGGAAGTGTCAATGTCCAAGGATTCATGTGTCAGTTCCGAATCTAGTCGGCCATCGCATGAACAGTCACCGTCGTCCATGGGCGGTGGAGCCTCAACAGAGTCCAGGGTTGTTGCATCGAATGCGAGAGTCCAGGCTGCCACGCCGGACACTGTCGAGGCTTCACATGCGACTTGTGCTGCAGTCATCCTCTCCCCTTTGTGCGATGGCGCTGCCTTCAGTATGGTCACAACAGCGAAATCTGTGGACGGCTGCGATACATCCCCGCTCGAGTTGACTTCGGACGCTGACAAAGGTACTCGCATGCTGGCGCATCATGTTGCCAACATTTCCCGGGCGATTCTTCTGCCTTCGCCGCATATGTCACAGTTAGGTGGCGACAATGCATCCTCCGAGATGAGTACCAACGTGTCGAGCATACGGAGGCTGTTCATTTCTCCGCTGCACGAATATGCGAAGGCAACAAAGGGTGCATCAGCGCGGATGACACTCCAGGTACCAAGAGCACAGGGACGGATGGGTGGAGCCTGCGTGGTCAATCTTGGCTTTGGTTCCTTGCTGCGACGGATGACCCCGTCAAGACAACTGCATTTGGCTCAGATAGTTCCAGCCAGGTTAGCGGGGATGGTAGGGGTGTGGTACGGTGAGATTTGGCGTGCATTTTCTTCTACATTCCCTCCATTGTCCACGCTCTGCCGTGGATCTTTTTCTTCTTCTTCTCTTTCCTTCCGTTTTCTGCTTGGGTCTCCGTTGCCTCAACCACAAGAACTGAACTCGACCGATGCTCGCAAGACGATTGTCCGTCGCCTTTCGACATCGCTTCCGGATCCACAGCCATTTTGGAAACGGGTGCGTCAACCACCGAGTTCGTCCTGGACCCAGCCATCCCAGGTGCTGAATCCAACGCGCGCTCGTGAGGCGATTGCTCCGCGCTTTTCGACACCACGTCCATTCTGGACCCAGCTACTCTGGAACGGGTACCGGCGATTACCGACCCGGGTACCATCGAGTCCCGAGCACAAGCAGTTCACGATGCCCTGTCGACCACCGTTTGATGACGTTCACAACCAGCTTCTTCCAAGTCGGTCGTACCGTTCTTGTACCCGACTGGCACCACTTTCGCCGATGATTCTCTCGCCTTTCTTGACCTTGCGCACTTTATGGTATGACTCGTTCATCAATCAATTCTATAGCTCACTCATTATCCTAGACCCTGTTCATGTGCCTTGACAGGTGGTAAGACGCCAACGCCAGACCCAGTTACATCCCAGTTTGTGTTGGGTATTCGTGACCATTCGACCCGGACATTACGACCCTCTACAAACTTCACGCTGTGTTCCCCGACGACATCCCTCCATCTGACCAAGTTTCCGAGTATCCTAATCTCTCCAATGCTCAAATGCTGGTCGTTTCTTCAACCTTGAAAAATGCCGATAGAATCACAAGACTTGCACGTACCTCCGAGATCCCTCCGAACACGACAAGCATAGATCGTCTCTCCACGCCGACAATCTCGCCACTGTTTGCATGCGCCACAGCACTCCCCAGATCCCGCAGAAATCGCCAGCAGCCCCAACATCTGGTTCGCCACCACTTCCACCCCCCTTCCTTCGTGACGACCCCTTCTCCCCTTACTCTCTTCCGACAGCCTGCACATGCCTTTTCTCCAGCACGCCCACTTAGGGCGCGGAGAAATGTCGCGGGCGGTGGTGGCGAACTGGTGTTCTCGCTTGGGCCTGATTTGACTAATCTGGTGCTAGCCATTCTCTTGGTGCTACAAGCCCACTGTACGCTGCGACGAGGTTCGGTACGGACGATGTGAGAACCACGACGGAGACTCGGGACGTGTTCATGCAAGTTCGGCCAGCGATGGTTAACACGCATCATCCGAGGTCGATGGCATTTGGTATTTGGAGACTCGGACGAGATGGTGGTCGATGATGACGGAACGACGCGCGTTTGTACTAGGTCGGATATAGGCCAACCTTTGGTCACACGGGATCTGGTCTGGTCGGATACCGCGTCAAGGCAAGGTCATTGAGGTTACGTTTGACAAGGTCAACGGCGGTGGTTTTCATTTCACCAGAGAATCGAGGCGAAGTCGGGTATCGACGATCATAGCGATGTCGGCGTCGGAGTTGGGCAACGCTCAGTGCCCATTGTAGCCTGTGGCCGGGACTCACGGTGAGTAGTTTCGACGGGACTCGGACTCTGGCTTGGATCCAGCTCGGTGTCGAGCTCAGGAGGCCTTGGGCGATCTTCCCTTAGTCCCTTGACCTCAGGCATCGGAGTCAAGCACACGGAAGGCCATCTGGTCCATTTTCCTTGTTTATTTCTGTGACCAGCTGGATTCATTTTTTCATCATCCCCGTTCCCTTCTTTTGGATGCATCGATGGTTCCCAAGTTTGTAGTATATTTTCCCGGTTCCAGTATTCCATTTGCCTCGGTTTGGTTGCATTTTCCCGATTCTTGGTGCTTGCAAGGCCTCTTTGGCGCACCTTTTTTTCCTCATCGACTTCTTGCCTGCATAGTAGCATAGTGCATAGTAGATAGCGTCCGTGTACCCAGTATCAGTATCCAGTACCTAGCATAGCATTGCCAATGAATGGCCAGTTCCCAAATCACGTACATCGAGGTCCTAGCACTCACAAGGTTGCCCGATAATCTACCTCGTGACTTTCGGACCCAACGCCTTTGGCGTGGATGTCTCGTCTTGTGTAATTGTGCTGAGACCCCGTACAATTATCTAAATCACTTGGCATAGATGCGGGAGGGGATGGGATTGTTGAACAGCGCGGCTGAGACGGTTGGGATCATCTTTGATCTTGGCGATGACCCGTTCGACCCTTTAATCACGAAGTTAACAATCACGTTTTTACCCACTTCTGAACTCGAGCCCAACAGATGAAACGGATGAATAGAATAGCAATGGCTGCAGCAACGCATCTCAGCAGGGTTGAACATGCACGTCGATGACCCGGTCCTTGTTTCGGAGACGCGCAAGGCGTTCAAAAAGCATCAGAATCACGGTGTTTCAGTAGCTATATACCACATCCCGTGCTGTAACGCGATCGCGTCACCAATAACAGTGGATATCTTCCACAAGGAAAGAGACTGTCAGCGTTGATGACACTAGCAGCGGCGAAACAGTGGCGGGGATAGACCAAGTCAGGCGGTGCTCTCCCTTGGATGTGAGGGGGAGGAACGGTCGTCCTTGTTGTCCATGTAGTGGCCCATCTCCCAACTGGCGTCATCTTGGAAGATGGAGGGGAGCCACAGACACCTTTTTTGTACGACCAGATATTTCGGCGCGGGTCAGGTGGGTATCACAAGAATGATGGGGACCGTTTTCGCAGATCAGGTTCGGTTGAACACCGGGGTATTCCTGCGCCGTGGTGAGGGTGGCACAGAGGACAGTGAGAACAACAGAGTCCGATATCAATTATTTTCGTGGTAGTAGTACTGCCTCGGGGAGCCAAGGGTGGCGGGTCAGACGGTCAGTATCACTGAGAAAAGACTCAAAGACCTTTGGGAAAGAGGATGTGCCTTGCCTGAAAAAGTTTTGGAGGGCGCATACAGGAACGTGAGTTGTTATGTAATCTGTTAGGAAAGAGTCAATCCCGGATAATTTCCAAATCTGTCAGCTCAATATATGACATCATTGCACTGAAATATGAGGGGACCATTCTTGATCTCCTCCTTGTCCCTGCACCATGACGCTTCCCGACTTTTCTGGCCAACTTGTTGGCCGTTACCGCCTCGCCTCGCCCCTCAGCTCGGGATCAACCAGCGCCGTCTACAGCGCCGTTGACCCAGAGTGCCCCGGGAAATTCGCAGTCAAGTGTATCTCCAAGTTCGAACTCACCCCTAAGCAACTCCTCCTTCGAACATCCGAAGTATTTCACCACCAACTGGTGACTGGATGTTCCCCGCACGTCTTACCGCTTAAAGAGATCATCGATGAGGACCTGTACCTCTTCATCGTCTTTAGGCTGTGCGAGGGCGACTTATTCCAGGCCATCTGGGACCAGCGGACGTACCAGCGCAACGATGCGCTCATAAAGGAAACATTCCTTGACATCCTCGACGGCGTTTATGCCTGTCATTCGAGAGGGGTGTTTCACCGCGACCTCAAACCCGAGAACATACTGTGCAGGGAAGGTGGCTCGGACATCCGAATTGCCGATTTCGGGCTTGCAACCCGCAAACGTGTCTGCAGAGGCTCGCGCTGCGGCACCCCGGACTATATGAGTCCAGGTCGATCCCCCGTCTTTCTCCCCCGCTGCGCTAACACCTCCTCAGAGCATTGGGCCAACAATATCGTATACTATCCCAGTCTCACCGACATATGGGCATTGGGCATCATCCTGCTCAACATGGTCACCGGTCGTCGACCATGGCGAGCTGCAAGCGCAGTCGACGCCCAGTTCAGGGCCTATCTCGCCGACGAGAATTACCTATATAATACCTTTCCGATCTCGCGGCCACTTAACGACTTGCTCAAGTGGATCCTTCGGCCGAATCCAATCGATCGGCTCCAGATCCTGCAGATCCGACAAGCCATTCTGAGCGTGGACACGTTCTATCGGATTCCTGCACCATCGTCTGGAGGTACAGCTCCCAGATGGTTTAGCCAGGTAGCCGTCCTACAGTAAGTCTTGCTGTCGCTCGCCAACATTCAACTAATGAGAGACACCTCCACAGTAGTTTAGATCCGGAAGACTCGTCCGACGAAGAGAGGATAAAACGTTCTGGGTGTCGTCCCGTGCCACAAAGCCCGGAACGAGGCTTTGTGCACGACCTGATCGATTCAGAGGACACGGAGAGGGGAACGCACCTGGTCATGCTACGGGAGCTGTCTGGAGCGCTATTCAGTTTCGGTTGGCGGATGTGAACGATGGTTTGGACCGTTTTATTTCCCTACTCATGTACCCAAGGACATATACATGATCTGGAATCAAAATATTGTGATCGCTTTTATCGTAGTCCCATATCCAAGGCCTTCATCTTATCTCGTGACAGACTCACTCCTGAAAAAGGGCCCCAATCAGTCCACACCCACAAAACCCTGACCATGTCCACCCCCCACCCCAACACGATCCTCTTCGCCCGCGGCACCCTCGCCCGCCTCGCCCTCTGGCCAGCCCTCCGTCTCGCCGTCCACGCATCCTGGGGTGGCCCCGACTCCACCTCCAAACAACGCTGGCTCGCAAGCGTCCTCGTAGACCAGTTCGAGCCATTCATCGTATCCGAGTCCAACTCCCGAGTCGGTGTCTCGGATGTCTTGGATCCCACCAACGTAAGCACCAGCACGACAGGAGGCCCCACCGAGAGCAGGAACATGTCATCGACGCGGACAGAGTCCCCCCCCGATACGATATACATCGAGGAGATGCTCCTCCAGATCATGACGGACGAATTCGACGTCGTGCTCGAGGATGACAGCGCGGCTGGTGTCGCTAGGGACGTTCTCAAGCTTTTCGTAGGTGTTCGTACGGGCGACGACACGTTCGTCAAGGAGCTCGAAGCACAGGCGGAGGGGGTCAAGGGAAAAGTGCCACAGCATGAGATGCATGTCGGCAGTGGGAGCGAGAGTGGCAGTGGGAGCGAATGGGAGGATGAGGAAGAGAGCGAAGAAGAACCGGTACCACAACTATTGAATCATCGGACGAAAGAAGAACCACAAGTAGACGAGGACGGGTTCACGATGGTCACAAAGGGGCGTCGATGAGTCTACATTTATCGATATCACATCTAAAGCCAAGCGTGCATGCATTCAAGCAAGAGGTATTTTGAGCAGCTATGCATCTAAATCTATGAGCTCTCAGCGAACGCCTTGCCCTTCTCAATGTTCTTCTTGAGCTCAGGCAAACATGCAGCCAGGAGTTTCTCCTCCTCTGGTGACAAAGGTCCGAGGGGGTAGATCTTCTCGACACCGTTGACCTACGCCACCAAGTTAACCCAATCGTCGATGGCAAGAACGAACGACACTTACACCAAGCTCGACGTTGGAAGAGAAGAAGTCAATGCCCTGGTCCTTGTAGAGAGGGCTCTCGACAAATGTGGGGGTCACGACACCCTTCTCGCCGTTCAAACCCCGCAAGAGGGCGTTGGTGAACTTGGCGCCGGCATATGCCATCGAAAGGGTTGCGCTTCCCGCACCGTCCTTGGCCTTGACGACTTCGTCACCGCCGAATTGGATGCGGTACACAAGCTTGTCGTACACCTCGCCCTTGATGCCCTTGCCGTGTCTGCTCTGAGAGAGCAAAGGGACGATGGTTGCACCGCTGTGACCACCGATGACGGTGATAGGCGTATCATCAGGGTGGACACCAGCAATACCACCAGTGAAGCGGGCAGCACGAACGACGTCGAGGGTGGTCACACCAAAAACGCGAGAAGGGTTGTAGACGCCCGCCTTGGCAAGTGTCGAAGCAACGATGGGCACCGTGGAGTTGACGGGGTTGGAGATCACAAGGATGTGTGCCGTGGGAGAGACACGGCCGACAGCGCTGGCAAGGTCACGCACGATGGAAGCGTTGGTCTGGGAAAACGTCAATCTCCGCACGACGCGCGTGGAGATATACCCACGTTGAAAAGATCGTCGCGAGTCATCTTGCATCATTGTTAGCTTAGCTGACGATACTAGGCCGGTAATTACTTACACCAGGCTAGAAAGCGAAGCGTGAGACAAAATGTGACAAGCGAACGTCCGAAAGACAAACCTTTCTTGGGACACCAGCGGGGATGACAACGACCTCTACGCCCTCGAGAGCCTCGTCCAACTTGTCAGCAGCGTATCCTTGAACCTGACAGACGCCTCAGCTCCCAACGACTCTCAAAGGGAGTGCATAATCTCTTACCTCACTGGCAGTGTCGACGTGACTGACGTCGGCGGCAACACCAGGTGCCCCACGGATATCATACAGACTGAGAGAGGTAACCAAAGGGTCACTTTTGAGCAACAACGACAACGGTTGACCAATTCCACCTCCGGCACCGAGGACAGCAACCTTGGTGTTGCGTGCGGCGGTGGTAGAGAACAGGCGGGATTGGCTGGTAAGAGCACGGGCTGCGGCGCGGGCGAACATCTTTGTCGTCGTCGTCGTCGTTGTAGTCGTCGTGGAAGAAAGAAGAGTTGAAAAAGCCAAGATTTGTCTGCACCGCCGACCCGTTCTTAATTTTACCAGGATCTCCGGGAATTGCCGGGTCGGTATCGGGACGCCTTTGATATGATGCATTAGCTAGATTGAGTACATTCAAAGTAGAAAACTATGGTATTCCGTGATATACATCCACGACGTCGCAATCCTAGTCCAAACAGCACACTACCAGAGCTTGCTCCAAGATGTCCATCGGAGCAAGAGGAATCTCCTTTCTCTCCTCTGCAGGAGCAACACGCGTCTTGGACTGCTGACTGTACCAAACGTGAGTCCAGAGAGCTCGATGAGGACATGGAAGACGTACGAATCAGCCAGGACGACCTGCTTGGACAACGGCGAAGGAGCGTGGACCGAATGAGGCGGTTTATAAAACGTGTCCATCTCCACGATCGCCTGTCGAATATGAGGGATCGACATACGCCTCATAGGCGTTGGGTGCCAGATCCGATGCAGTAACTTGCTCAGAGGCGCCGAGATCGGCGACGTGCGCAATAAATGGTCCTGCTTGGAACGGAACGCCATGTACGCCATGTCTGTCTGGCGGGCTTCGTCCCATGGGTAACGGCAGGTCACCATGTTGAAGAGGATGATCCCCAACGACCAGATATCCGCTGGGTCGGCATAGTAGAAATAATTCCCTCCCTCATCCAGACATTCTCGAGGTACGTTAGTTCAATCGCTCGATGCATACCATGAGGGACTGACCTGGGCTCATATAGTTGGCAGTCCCGCATCCGCCGTCTCGACAGAAACGGCGATTGGTAGACAATCCAAAGTCACCAATTTGGACGTTCCTCCCGTCTGCATCGCACATGATGTTCTCCGGTTTCAAATCGCGGTGGAATATTCCCTTTTTATGACACGCCTGTACTCCATCTAATATCTCTACGAAGGCCTTCTTAATGAGAGCGTCGTTCTTCCAGTACAATTTTTCCCTCCAGATCGCTTTAAACATATCCGTCTCGCAGAAGGGTAATACGAGGAAGAAGCAACCTTCTTCTCCCATGATATCGCACAGCGACATCACATGCGGGGAGTCAACCACTGTGCAGTGGTTCTCCATCTCTGCGATTTGCTGACGCCGGCGTGGCGTAACGGGGCTTTCGGGTACACATTTGATGGCGAAAGTAGGCGAGACGTCCAACGTAGTGTCCACAGCTCGGTAGACACTCCCGGCTGCACCAGCGCCGAGCAACGAGGAGAGGAAATAAGGACCGACTTGCTTGCCCGAGAAGTCTCGTCCCTTCATTGCGATTCTGGAGCACAGAAGGGCGACGATAGGTAGAGTTTAGAGTGCACGAAGTGAATACGAGGCAGCAATAAGGCAGCAGGACGGTGGGGATGATGAGAGTACCAGCTCAAGTTTGGTTTCAGTCCGAGCCTCGCCATCGAGGGTCCTATATAATTTCTCGACTAAATTGCGGTGGCTGAGCAGAAATGTCTCAGTGACGTCGGTGGTGATGTCATATCTAATCACCGGGGGGCTGTGCTTAACATCCAAATATAGAACCTGTTCGGCGGTGGCTTATCCTTGAATGGAAATAGCGTCCGCGACCTGTATACCATGCAAGGTCGTCGAGTGTTTGTTGACATAAAATAGCCTTGATGAAGTTCGTAATTTGGAAAATGGCCATTTATTGGCGATGCTAATATGCTATGCTGGGTACTGGTACTGGATACACGGTCACTGTGCTACTCTGATGAATCAAAGAGGAAAAAGAGGTGCGCCATAGAGGCCTTGCAAGCACCAAAAATCGGGAAATTGCGATGAAACCGAGGCAGAGGAAACGCCCGAACCGGGAAAAATACTGCAGACTTGGGAACCACCCATGCATCAAAAGGAGCGGGGGGAAGGAGGGGAGGGGGTAGAAATACTTAAAAGTGAGTCCAACTGGCCGCGAAAACAAACAAACAAAAAGCCCAGTCGATCTTCCGTGTGTCCGACTCCAACGTCACGAAGGAGGTCAAAGGGCTGGGCCAGGATCGCCCAAGACCTTAGACCTTCCAGAACCCGACGCGCGCCATCAAAACTGCTCACCGCAAACCAGACGTCACACCAAACCCGAGCCAGAGCCTGTACCAGAAGTGAAGCACATGAACACCGCTCACCAAGAGTCCCAGCCACAGCCCACGACGGACACTGAGCATTGTCCGTCTCCAACCACCCACGCCGACATCACCACGAATGTCGATGCCCACCATCGCCTCGATTCTCTCGCGCGAGGAAAATCGTCGCCGTTGACCTTGTCAAAACCTGGCTTCAAGTTCGTGCCTCGACACCGTCCGACCAGACCAAGTCGGCATGACCAAAGGATTGTCCATGTTCGACCTCGAGCGGATGCGCGTCGTTCCATCGTCATCGACCTCCGCCTCGTCCGAGTCTCCAACTGTCAAATACGTTCAACCCCGTCCGGCGCGTTCGACCATCTCTGTTCGGACTGCACAAACCCATCCCGAGTCTCCGTCATCGTTGCCGCATCGTCCGCACCAAACCTCGTCGCGAACAGTGCAAATGCTGCAGCAAAAGATGGGCTGACGCCAAATCGAGTCAAACCAGGCCCGAGTGAGAACACCAGTCCGCCACCACCACCCGCGATGTTTCTCCGCGCCCTAAGTGGGCGTGCTGGAGAGAAGGTATGCGCAGGCAGTCGACAGGAGGAAGGGGAGAAGGTGTCGCCGCGAAGGAAGGGGGATAGAAGTGGTGGCGAGGCTAGTGTTCATGCTAATGGCGGTTTCTGCTAGATCTGGGTGGTGCTGCAGCGTGTGCAAGGGTGAGAGGTCGTCAGAGTCAGGAGACAATCGAAGCTTGGCTTTCTTGAAGGTCTCGGAGGGATGCGCGAGTCTTGCAGGAGATGATATCGGCGTCGTCGGGAGTCGAAGAAATGCTCGATATTTGGTGTGTTGGAGAGTGTCACACTCGGAAACTTGACAGGATAGAGGGATGTCGTCGGGGAACATAGCAGAAGTCTTGGGGATCGTATCGCTCAGGTCAAACCGCTTGGAATATCCAGCGGCTGGGTCTGGAACAGAAGTCGTAGAACTTGTCATAGGCACATGGGCATGAGCTTCGAAGCTAAAATAACGCATGAGTCATGGCGTCGACAGATGGGTGAGCCATACATTCAGGCATTCAAAGTCCACGGGAGGCGAGAGAATTATCAGCGAAAGGGATATCCGGAGGGATGTGGGAGCTGATCGACTCAAGTTGGCACTTGCGGGTGCCGTCGAACGGCATCGATAGGGGGCTTGTTGTGTCTAGGACTCGATGGTGCGCGGGACCGGTAGTTGGCTCGGCCCGTTTCGAAATTAGCTGTGGGTACCAGAGCGATGTCGAAAGGCGCAGAACATTTGCCTAGTGAGCATCGCCGTGGAGCTCACCAGGGACCCTAGCTAGGCGAACGGCGCGGCCCATCTCCAAAGTGGCTGCAGACCTCGAAGTGAGCGCGAGGCGGTGCAGGTCGGTCGTGCTGTGGGCATCACTGTTCAGGTCACCATTCGAGGACCTCGGTACGTGGGTTCGGTAGGTGACGAGCCTGCCCCAAAATAACCGGTATGTTGTCGAAAGGCGCAGGCAGTAGCCTCGCGTGTCGAGTCGAGCTTGAGATTCGATGGTTGACGGAGATCTCTGCAGACGGAAGGCAAGGAAGAAGAAGAAGAAAAGGCCACCAAAGAGTGGAAAGTGAAAGGAACAAAGAGAAAGTGCACCCCAAAATTTACCGCACTACACTGGCACAACTTACTGCCCCCGCCTTACACCATCGGCATTTCAAAGCGGACCGAGGCTGTCTGGATCGGAAGACCCTGTCTCGGTGATGACCGCCATTGCAGAGAGGGCACCGAGGTGGTCGAGGTAAGGGTTGACGACCCGACCGTCTGGCCCAAGCTGCTCTGCGCGCCGAATACATTGACGTTCGTCTGGGTATCTGGATCCTTGAGCACACTCGCATTCTCGTCAAGTGAAGTGATGAATAACGTCTGAACCCCTGGCTCGTTGGCGCTCATCGTCTTGGAGGTAGCCGTCTCGGTACTTGACTGCAGCATACGTGGCGAAGATGAAGAAGCGACGTCAGCGACACGATGAACCGGCATTTGGGCACCGTTTCTTGCACTGGCAGCTATGTCGGGCGAAGATGCGTCAGTCCTGTCCAATACCTTGCCAGACCCGACCATAGGAGAGGTGGTGCCAACGCGCGATGGAGAGACGACCGCGTGCGAAAACCCATCCGACGGCTCTTCGCCCGGAACGTTGACCTTGTCCTCGCCACACGACCCATCTGGTGGGGTTTTCATGACCGTCGGGGTCGCCAACAATGTGCAGGAAGACGAATCGGACTCGAGATGGTCCCACGAATCCTTCTCCCCGGTGACACTTCGTTTCGCGGCGCTCCACATGTTGCTCGGGCTAGACAAGTTCTCGTCCCCGCGGATCTTTGTTGGCGTTCTCATGTGACTGGCGTACTCATCAACCACGACCATCCAGCTCGGTGACGGAGACAAGGACAGATTTGGAGTTTCCGGGGTCGGCATTGCGTGGAGCGTCGATTCGACAGCGATCTGTGGATAGGCAATTGGTTTGGGCAAGGTCAACCTCCGGATTGCAAACCGACGGTCCTCAGTAACAACGAGGGTCTCGATGAAGGTTTCCGTGCCGTCGTTGTGCTCTGCAGTCGTTGCCATGCCAAGGTCAATCCACGACTCGGACCTCAAACGATAAGCGGGACTGAAGGGACTGCTCGTGGAAACCTCGACCGTAGTGTCTCGCTGTCCATCGGAAACACCCACGTCGTCGACAGAAGACTGATAAGCGTGGGTGCGGGGAACGCAGCTTGGTCGGGGTGGCAATTCGTTCGCGACTGCAGCCTGCGTTGACCTCGCTGGCACCAATGCCGGACGACTAGTCGTGATCTTTCCCGCGATGTGCCCTGCAATCTTCCCCGACCCAATGTTGACGGTCGGTTTCTGGTGAAGACCTGGCTTGCCAGAACCGGCAGCGGCACCGACCATGGTATCCTGCCTCACCTTGGATCCTGTGAAGATGGCTCCAGATGACCTGTCACTGCGAGTACCCGGAATACAGCTCGGTCGAGGTGGTAATTCGTTCGTATCTGGGGTCTGCGCCGACCTCGCAGGGACCAGTGCCGGACGACCAACCATGACCTTGCCTACGACACGCCCAGTAATGCTCGCTCCGCCAACGTTGACAGGCGGCTTCCGGAGAACTAGGTTGCGGGGACCGGCACTGTACTTGACCTGCATATCTTGCTTCCCCGTGGATGTCGCAGCGACGCCAGCCGATGTCCTATGTAGGCGAGTACGTGGAACACAACTAGGCCGAGGTGGTAAATCGTCCGCGTTCGTGGCCTGCGCTGACCTCTCTGACACGGGTACCGGACGACTAGCTGTAAGTTTGCGTTCAGTGTGCTCTGCGACGTCCGCTGTCCCAGTGTTCACGGGCAGTTCGTGGTGGACGCCTGACTTGCCGGGATCGGTAGTTCCCTCGACCATGACAGCTTGCTTCTCGTTGGATTCCGAAACAGTGCCAACGGACATCCTATCCATGCGGGTACGCGGAATACAAGCTGGTCGAGGTGGGAGTGTAGCGGTGGTCTGCATGGTATTGCACGCCGATCGCGTCAGCACCGGCTTGTGTGAGGACCTGCGGTGCTCGACCTTCGTGATAACATTCGAGAAGGAGCTATCTCGGGACGTCGCAACGCAACGCAGGACCGACGGGCGTCCTTCGTTTGGCTTCGGTAGCCCGATCCGTAGCGGCACCTTCTGCATTGGCGTCGGCCTCGCCGTCGGGGTGTACCGTTTCGTAACAACGCTCGCCACCACGAATGGCCTGGGTCTCGTCTTCGCCTACACAAGTTTCCAAATCAGCGTCGCGAGAGAATATCACACGAGGCAGCAAGGAAGAACATACAGCGGGGGGCTTGTGCCTGTCGTCGGGGGTTATCATGACGCTTGGCATTTTCAGTCGTTGATCTGGATGTTAAGGCGACCCGGGGAAGAACGACGAAAATGCTAACCTGGAATTTTTCCGCACGAGGGATTCTATATACCCTTTGGACCGGAGGCTGACGAGCGGCTGACCAGGTGGCTACTATGGCGGCTGACTTGAGTGCATGCATGACTCAATGTACGAATCGTCCTCAACCTGCTTGGGCTATGAAACCATGTACAATATGGCCCTTCCGCCATCGTTTCCACTGCGAGGGAAGGCTCATCTACTCATCACCTTGATTGTCTCATTTGTTCGTCGCGGGATAAGACATACGTGGAAAAAGACCGATGTTCCAGATCTCGCCCGGTACCCACAGTCCAGTAAGTACGGATCACGAAAAAAGACCATTGTATTCGATGCGAAATACTGTAGGAAAACATGTTCATACGTAGCCACAATGTGCAAACCAATCAAATACAGCGTCTGGAGATGTCACAAATGGAGACATTCTCGACGCGATACAGCAAAGGTGTAGAAATTGCTGAGTGATCGCATGCAATCACACGGCAGCATAGCCACTTTTCACTGGGCGTGACATGCAATGCTGTGGCCTCAGGGGGTCAAACATTAAATTAACGTTTTAACACCAGGTTTGCCCCTGTGTCGTAACGTGGTCCGCTGTGACAGGAAGTGCGGTATCCGGGCCAGCCTTATCACCATCTCGAAATGTGGATACGGCATGCACAGGTCTCCACATAAGTTGCCCTGTTCGACGTGCTGCCGAGGTGAGGTTTAGAGGCTAAACGTCACACAGGACCTACATTGAAAATGATTGAAGACAGTGGGTCCAGTGTGAAAGGCAATACTTGCTACCGAGATCTATGTGGTGAGTACTGCAGCTACATATGTAGCGTCAGTCTGTTATGACGCAGCGCGAGCAGAGCTAGGATGGTCAGCCACCCAACAATTGGGCTCAGTCTCCGTCCGATATGTGGTAAGCTGGCTGTGATTCGCGAGGACAGCCATTCGGTTACGCAGTTTTACGTGCCTCGTGGTTCCAATAGATTGATTTCAGGATGTCTCGTGTGACCACCCAAGACTGCGACGATCTTATCATCGGTTTCATTCTGGCACCCGTGACAACTTGAAGGCTACTTATATGTGCGCATTGGATGGTATACCATAGCTCAATTCGCCCCCGGTCGCCTTCCACATATCTACCCCAGCCTACCTGTGCTTCCAACTTTCTAAGCTCGTTCTACCGACTTGGCAGCAAGTCATTATCCTCACCAACTTTCACCACATCCTTGGACATGGCCCACGGCTTCTCCAGATATTCATGGAAGCCCCTGACCAGGGAGCCCAACGATCAGTCGTTCATCCGGGAGGCTGCAGGCGGCGAAACCATGGAGTATTACTGGCGTGGACTAGGCCTTGGAGATTACGTCCTTACCTTCATGGCTGAACTCACCTTTGTCAAGAAGCTCCGACAGGAATTCCTTATCCGGTGCATGAAAAATGCATGGGCTGCTGTGCGGTACGATATACCCACAGTTGCGGCACAAACCATTTATGATGAGGAGAACCGGACTCAAATTGTTTACAAGCCTGCTCGTGGCGCAATCGAAGCGAAAGCCTGGGCGTCGAGGACAGTCCGTCTCGTCAGAGGGTTCGATAACATTGAGGAGTTTCGCCACTCGATCTCTTCCAAGCCAACCAGAGAAGAAAATGGTGATCAGACCTTCTTGTACGTGTTACCACACGGACGGGCGTCCAAGGGATGCAGTGTGCTGGTACACACCTCCCATATCACGTTCGACGCGAAGGGACTCCACACGCTGTTCACGGCTTTTATGAAGAAGCTCGCGACCGCAATTTCTGTCTATCCCTCCGCGCAGTATCAACAGTTGGAATGGGGAACAGAAGGGAAAAACTTACTCCCTCCGCTATACGAAATCCTCAGAGATGTGGAGATTCACGAAGGGCTAGGGTATGATGCAACACTGCAAAGTGTCATGAGTGATGTGATGACCTCTAACCAAGTAATTTCCCTTCTGTCGTCATTTCGAAGTATCGGCTCACCTTGAAACGGGAACAGCATGGACATGGCCTCAAGATCCACACTTCCGACCGCTATTCCCACGAAACCAAGCGAGCTACGTTCACCTTCACTGCACGGGATAGTCGGCGTTTCTTTGCGAGGGTAAAACAGCTTGGTTTAACTGTCAACCATGTTTGTAAGTATCAAATATCTCTATGGGATATTCTGTCCTAATAGCATAAAAGGTCATGCTGCATTAGTGTTGGTCTGTGCAGAACAGAACCCTGTACCGGAAGAGAACCTTGAATCTGCGGTCTTTACGTACTTGTTGGCAAGAGATGGTCGCTCACGGCTCCGACCTCCCTTTTCAGGCAGAAGCGGATACCCCGGCTACTGTCTTGGTGGATCTCAGATCCTGATCCCAGCAAACGTCCTCGACAAACTCTGGCTGGAACACGACGTCAGTCGCTTGATCTATACATCAATTCTCGTGAAGAAGGAGTATGCGAGACAAAAAGCGTACCCTTCGTTAGTAGCAATCGCGGCAGAACAAGCAGAGATGATGACTGCCCCATACAAAAACAACCCGAACCCGCCGTGAAAAACGCTCGTTACCGTTGTACTAGACCCGTTGGCTGACTATTTTGTTAGCGCACCCTCGACTGCTCCTTGGTACTCGGGCGATGGGA
The DNA here is from genome assembly GCA_038089815.1 of Sutorius eximius. Lineage (NCBI taxonomy): Eukaryota > Fungi > Basidiomycota > Agaricomycetes > Boletales > Boletaceae > Sutorius > Sutorius eximius. The sequence continues at coordinate 13,606 of JBBPLN010000086.1, read as the reverse complement.
AAGGCGAATTATACCTTGATCCAGTCTATTTTGACCATAGCGGAAAGATCGTCTCGGGGATACGGAGTTTCGTTACCACGGTGAACAAGTTTGATCCGGCACCGTAAGTCCTTCGACCCCGATGGGTAGTCGATTCGGTCTGAATGATACCTCATTAGGTTCTTCCGCGTATGGTCATGGAGGGGTCGTCTCACGGTAAGCGTGGACTACAACCCTCATGCCGCCCCAGAGGAAATGGTCGAGGGACTTTTGAATAGATGGAAACAGTTGGTAGCATGCCTGATGACCCCACAACCAGTATTCCCAACGACGGACCAGAATTCGTCCCATGTTGTAGTGGGTTCTGCAACGCGCGGATTTACACCCTTGTAATTCTTCTTCTGCCTATCCCTAGTCATCGACATAATCCACATAGAAAGGGTTAGTGGCCGTCAACCCTCATTGTAATACTGTACCTCTTGGCACCAAGAATTGGTGCTCCGAATGTAACTCGTGTGAAGCCCATCCATCAATATTTCAATGGTCAAGCATGCTTGAGTTCCCATGGTTTCGTGCTGCATGTTGCGACTCATCGGGGAGAGAGGTGCTGGTTTGACTACGAACAACATACAAGCCTATCATAGATCAGCGCGGCTATCCGAGCGCAAAGATTGAAAGAGAGCGCATGCATGCACCGTGTAACGGGAGAACCGGAATCCGTTGGACGGAACATCGTGGACTCATAAATCCACAAGGCAGAAGGGAAGACACATATACGGAAGTATTGAACCTGCCACTTAGTTCGGTCCATTGCGTGAGAACAAAGGTATCACTACGCACACGACTCTTATCACACATCCTCGATGGCGGCGATGATGGGAAAGACCTCGCAGGCGACCCCAGCGGCTATCCCTCCATCTGTATTCACCCTCCCGCAGACAGCCCAGCTCGAAGCCCTCTACACTATCATCAGAGACCGAACGACCAGTCGTGGCGACTTTCTATTCTACTCTGATCGAATCATCCGGTTGCTCGTGGAGGAAGGTTTGAACCATCTACCTGTCGTTCCAAAGACGGTGGAGACGCCGACCGTGCGTAGACTTGTGTTGATGTCGATTTTTCCTGTCGCGATCTAATTTGGGTTGATCTGGTATCTGTGGGCGTTAATCTTGACTGACATTCTTCGCTTGGTCATGTAGGGGTCCACGTACGATGGCGTTGGATTTGAAGGAAAGATATGCGGGGTTTCTATCTTGCGTGCTGGAGAGGTAGGCTGGAGGAGCCTCCATCACAAAACTTCTGCTCCCTTATCTCATCTACACCGTCGCTAGGCTATGGAGGCAGGTTTACGTGAAGTATGCAGGAGCGTTCGCATCGGCAAGATTCTCATTCAGAGGGTATTGGTCCATGGCTTCCTTTTAGGCGCCTCCTGATACCACTGGACCAGGATGAGGAGACTGCACTCCCTAAATTATTCTACTGCAAAGTGAGGCAAGTGTTTGACCAAATGGTCACACTTTGTTAACGACAAGTTTGATTACAGCTTCCAGAGGACATCGCGTCGCGTTATGTTCTCCTCCTGGATCCAATGCTCGGTGCGTGCACGTCGGGAATATGTTGTCCTCTCTCTGACTCTGACTCTGGATCAGCTACCGGAGGGTCAGCTATGAAGGCTGTCGAAATCCTCAAAGATCATGGTGTTCCCGAAGAGCGCATCATCTTCATAAACTTGGTGGTTACCTTCTCTCTGACGTGTTCCAGGAACATTGACATCCTTTTTGAGATCGCGGCTCCAGAAGGTCTGAAGGCATTTTGTACCAAGTTTCCTGCATTACGTGTGGTATGATCCCTTATCTTCCCTGTGCGGACCGAACCATTCACGTGCGGGAAGATCACCGGCTGGATCGACAAAGGTCTCAATGAGAGAGCGTATATTATACCAGGTCTCGGCGACTTTGGCGAGAGACGGTACGTGTGACCGCATTTCTGGCATGTCACTGGCGCTGCAGCTTGTGAATCGCTAGGTACTGCGAGTAGCGGTCCTGCAATGGCTCTGTACTCAAGTGCATGAACACTTTCTGCACTCACAGGCTCCAAGTCGTATCACAAATGCACGGGCAAAGGAGAGAAGCCGGTGTAATTCAATAAGTACGATTTTCTTGGACATTTCATGGACGAGATCTTGCGGCCTTAAATACAATGAGCATAGTTAGCGGAGGATAAATTAAAGCATTCGTTCGTTCACTCATCTGCACGCACAGGCAAATCGGGTATATGTGTTTTACTCGTCTTAAGTGGTGGACATGAACTCCTTATATGATTCGTAGATGTGTTTCATAGGTTGAGCCTCTCGACATTGTTAATCAAAGCTGTGTGGTCTGCTTGAATTAGGCTCTTAAAGCCTCAGAGGCCTGCTCAAGTAGCCATCCAGCGATGGCATCTGTAGCGATACCAATGACCGAGGCTGAATAACCACGACTCCACTTTTGGCAGAACGACTGGACTCACCCTTCCCTAGAAAATACGGCCCGAAGCAGTACAGGATCACCAGCGACCGCAGAAACAACGCCTCAGGTAATACCGCGGCGCTCATATTCAGAATGAGTGCTTCGATACCCATGGGGTAGAGCTCGGCCACGTCACCTACCCATCAACACCAAATCAGAACGTCGAGTCCGATGGTCCCGAAGTATGTGAGTCATCCTCACCAATGAAAACCCCCATGTCAAGAAGGAAAGGTTTGACGCGACCCAAATGAGGCTCGATCACCTCTCGTTTGATCTTGTGCTCCGCCGCAAGATGAATGAGGAGCTGTTGGAGATGCTCGAAGAGCGCAGACACACGTTCCACCCGCTCGGGGTGTCCTGGGGCCGTCGCAGGTGGTGGGAACCTTGCTGCAAGGTCATCCCGCGCGTACTCAACGAGCCTTTCTACCTCTTTCAACAGTGGGACAAATGGAGCGTAGCTCGGCGGGAGGCTATCTGAGGATGCGGCCTGGAGCACCCCGTCGAACGCCACGGCCAGCGTGACGGTGCTATTGATCACTGTCTCCAAGGATTTGATAATTTTGGCTGTTTCTTCGGAGAAGACAGCCTCGAGGTTCTGTTGGAACAGTTCGGGTCCGTCATCCGAGGAGTTTGGTGAGGCTTGCGTTTCTGGTCGAGCATCGCCCGAGTCTGTGGGGTATCCAAAACCCACATTTGAGACAAACGACTCTGTGCAGTGACAAGGTCCCAGTTGGTACGCATGAGGTGACACTCTGCTGAAGAAGAGGAAACCGAACCTTGGATTTTATCGGCAATATTGGTGGGGCTGAGCCAGGCTATAGATGGTCAGCAGATAAGTCCCCAAGTATATCAGCGTGCATACAGGCGAGTCTTGCCCACTCATCTATGCTCAGAAGTCATTTATATTCCCGTCTACAGAAAAAGACGTACTCGTGCCAGATTCTGGGAAGACCAGAGGTTCCTGCTCTGCATCCTGCGCTGTCTGGCCTTCGGCACATGCGAGGTGGAAGAAAGACGCAACAGCTATCAAGGGGAGAAAAGAAATTTGTGGACGCATTTATGGAGGACGAACGAGGGCATGTGGTGTACACATTCCTGCACGTTTTATACCTGCGTCCCTGCGTGTCCGCTGATCGCGCTTGCAGGAAGTAGGCTGTGTACCGCGTGTGATGGAAACAAGGGCGTATAAGCGTACATGCACACTACAACAAAAGTTGGCCAGATTAATTGAGATGCACTGTGACTGGTATGTGCGCCATACGGTCGTTTCCCAACGTAGAGCGACAATATGGGTTTCTGTTCATCTCCGGACCACGCTGGAATGCATTTCGTGGATACTACACATGGGGTGGCGGTTATGTACTGTAACCTTGAGACTTGGCGGCAATTTACGGGGCGCCCTAGCTCCAATGTCCGTGAGTTTAATGTTACCGTACATGTGTTGGTCAAAGACCACACGGCTCATGGGCTGGTTGACCTGAAGAGCCCGGTAGTACAGCAATGCAAAGACTGGCTCTAAAAATGCAGATTTCAGTGTGTGCTTTGCGAACAAAGTCTAACCCGACCATATGTGGCACACATGCAGTTGAACGTTGAACGTTGAACAAACAACTGTGTACTGTGTGGTTCACTCGATAGGTTCTGCATACGAACGAGGGACGTACATCAGAATATTCCCACAGAAAAACTTGAGAGTCAGGCCATCTGAGCTGCCGCGAGAAAACGGTGAGAGCTGTGGGACATAAAGAGTTTCGCGGAATCGGCGCGGACGCCGAAACGCCTAGCAAATGTCCAGGTTCACCTCCTCCATCACGCGAGCACGGCCATGGGCAACTTGGACGACTTCACTGTCGTCGTCGAGACCGCTGAACAGGCTTCCCGCGCAGACACGTAGGGGATACGCCAATGTTCGCCAGAACACTCCGGCAGGAGCCCGGGACAGGTCCGCCGTCGGGGTGCGCGACTCGTCTTTTGCAACGAGCTCAGAAAACGACTTTTGACGTGGCTTCCTAGGTATTCACACCCACTGCCGCTGCGTTGTTCGTGGCTACTGGAGCGGGCCTGTTTTATTACTTCCAGTATGAAAAGAAGCAGCTGCAGGAGAAAAAAGGTCCGTGTCCATAAGCACCTCTGGCATCACGCCACTAAACGTTGCATCATATGTGCTGTAGAGAAGGCGCTCGAGTCTCGTTCTGTTGGGCGCCCTCATGTCGGCGGACCATTCACGCTCACGACACACGAAGGCAAGCCCTTCTCGGAACAGGACCTTTTGAGAAAATGGAGTTTCGTCTACTTTGGGTTCGCTAATTGTCCTGACATTTGCCCCGCCGAACTCGACAAGGTCGGGGAGTTCCTTACTACGTTGGGTTCGTATGCCCACTCCTCACGATACACTGAGCGCTCACCGTTTGCACACAGAATCGGAATATGGACAGGTTTTCCAACCAGTCTTCATCTCTGTCGACCCAGCCCGCGACAGCACTGCTCAAATGAAAAAGTATCTCGCTGACTTCCACCCCCGTATCGTCGGGCTCACAGGCGATTATGCCTCTACCAAGTCCGTCTGTAAAGCATACCGGGTGTATTTCTCCACTCCGCCCAACGCGGACCCAAATGGGGACTACCTTGTAGATCATTCGATATATATCTACTTCATGGATCCGAACGGCAATTTTGTGGAGGCATTTGGCCAGAATAGCACGCCCGAGCAGGTAGTAGAGAGGGTCCAGAAGGAGATCCGAGACTGGGAGAAGGAGACTGGGCGTAAAGTCTGACTCGCAGTGGATGTCGTCCCGCCACGCTAGCGCACTGGACTAACCACGCATGTAATCACATTAGCTCACCACTCACGAACATACTGCCGCACTTGATTTATACCACCTGGAGGACGGTCTATAGAAGGCTGTGGGGTATGAGGTGACAATTCTATTCCCCGAGTTCCTCCACCTGCTGGGCTTTTAGCTTTGACATCTTCTTCATTCGACGCATCATGCTTCAGAGGCGTCAATCGACAGACCGGCTTCTGAAAACACCGTTCACTTACTCGTCATATTGGCACCTGGGAACGGTCAACGCCCTGTCACGAGAACGAGAAACTCACGACTCACTTTTCATACCCGTGTCTCTCGTTCTCGCACTCCCAAGGGAGATAAAAGTTCTTTCTCCGGCACGCGTTCAAAGGTATCAGAAGCCTGTGTCCAACCGGGGTCAGCGGTCGTTACAACATGAGAAGAGATCCATACGCGGAACACTGGTCCCTCCATGCAACTGGCACCTTTGCGGCTTTGAGCTCCTCCTGGGATGCGGTATGTGCGGACACCATTGGGGCAATGGTAGACGACGTTGGGCTCTGCTCTCAAAGGAACTGCGGGTAAACACGATCAAGCGTGGCTGTGCCGTCACCCGAAAAGGTTTACTCACATCTCTACTGACATGACAACCGAACGGTGAAGAAATATCACTAACAACCGTCGCCGTTCAAGATAGATGCCTGAAAGATTGAACCATAATACGTCGGAACCTCAACATCAAACGCGTCAACATCATCCCGCCTAACAACAGCACTGAATCAATGATCACGCGTCTCCCGCAATAAAGGGCACATCCCATTCCTGGATTCTACAGCATATCCTTGGGTACGTCCTTATGAACTTGATAAGCGAATTCCGCGAGAGAATGACGTGGCGTCGTCGAAGTCTCATCGTTATGTGACTAGTAAAATTTGAGCACAGAATCCGATGGTCGATCCGTCGTCCAGTTCTTTCGCAGTGGAAAGACCATCGGGGACGAGCTCCCAGGCGGATATCTTCTTGGAAGGCGCCCTGGCGATGTGTCGTACCGATGACCCCCATCATACGTTGAATTGAATATCCTTAGGTTTGAGGCCATGCAAGTTCTCGCATATGCGCCTGGGGCCATCAATGCATCACCATTGCAGTCGTTTGGCGAGTGGACTCTGGCGGGAACCACCTAGGAAGGTCAGGTGTACTCTTGGCTGTCCCTACGACGTCCTTTGTGGAAGCATGACAAACGGCGACCGCTGCCCACTTTCCAACGATTGGTCCCGGCTGATCCGAGTCCATCGCACGTACGCGAGCATTTGACACACTAATGGTGATAGCAAAAAGTACCTGGTTGGCCTGGCCATGATCTCCGATAGCCCAACAGCAAGCAACCAATAGGTGCTTTTCAACTTTTGATCAAGAAACCCGCAGCATCACAACGTGTTATTATATTGCAGTCAAATCAGGTGGCGCCAAGATTGTACAGCATGGCAATGCCATGCTGCTGGCAGTCACCGTGGGTGCCATTAATGGATGTTATGAAGGGAACTGCAATCTGGTGTGCAAGTTGCAAGTAGTCGTCCCTGTGGGGGGTCATCGGGTCATAAGAAGTGCCTAAGGTAAGTAGCCTTGATTTACGTTGTTAACTGACCATTGGGGTGAAACTCGCCCCAAATCTAAAACGTCTAGACCAGGATCATACGGCCTAAGAGCGCCCACTACTTAGGATGGAAGTCGGTGTTCACCGTTAACGCCGTGGAGTCGTGGTTCAAAACTTCAACATGCCTTTACATAAATTTGCCACAAGGCTACACCCATATGAATGGGGATAATACGGGACTTCGACTACGATTGCAATCGGGGATGGCGTTCATGGCTTTCCATTCCAGTGCTTGCTAATCTGTTATAAGACTCGTTCACCTTGACTGTCGGAGTTAACATCGTTCATCGACTTCTCTCTGATACCCACAACGCCTGAACAATGCTCCCCGAGTATTCACCAGATGACATCCTAAGAGACTTTTTCCGACTCCAATTTAGCAAGGTGTGCACAGTTCCACGCTTGATAAAGTAGAGGACAATGACTTCGAGGTGTCGGCTCGTTGCAGTTCCTCAACGGTCCGCCTGTTTCAGCCCTGATGCTGCAATGTGCTGACCTATATTTCCCGTAGTTGCTGCGTTGGCTGCTTTTGTATGTACAGTACTGCGAGCTGTAGCCTTGATCTAATAGTTTCCTCGCCTCAGGTATTCGATTATTGTTTAACATTTTCCACCGAGGTTCTTCATTTTTCGTCTGCTCATTCGACTAATCTCAAGTGTGCAATCAGGTAGAATATGTATGGGGCACAAGATGGGAGCTGACACGCATTGTGTTCACAGCATCGAGATACCTCCCCTTTATTTCCTCTCCGATGACTTTTTACGGTCGGTCTCACCTTTTGGCACAGTATTCATTGAGTGTCTTTTTGAATGTTTCATTATCACCCAGATGTTCTACTCAACGAAAAAGTGAGTGATATTTTCCCACTTGGCAGCACACCATTTCAAACTTCATTTTCAGTGTGGAAGTTTTATTGTTGCCCTAGATGGTCTAGCTGTGTTCCAAAATTTCCCTGTTCTCTCGCTGATGTCCTCCCAGTCACGTATATAGCAAGCGTCATTTTTGCAGAGGGAGTCTTGATCTTGCGCGCCTATGCTTTCTGGGGTCGAAACAAGAAGGTGCTCATTGTTCTATTGCTTTTGGCGGGGGTAAGCCTTGTTTCATTGGACGTGTGCAAGCGAGACCCAGCCAATGGCATTTGCATTTGCACGTTTCTAGGTATTTATTGCAGTCGCTTTAGTATTATCGATGCTAGTCAAGATCTCATTACCTGGAGATGCCACTTCATTCTATAGTCAGTTCAGTCAACACACGCAACAAGTCACTAATGGAAGTCGGGCATAGCAGCTTTCTATCCATCTGCGTGTGGTAACCGAACGTCGAGAAGCGCTACGCCTCAATATGTCTTCCTGATGATGTATGAGATCAGTGAGTCCTTATCCTCGTTATGGGTTTCAGATACATGAGGGATATTTTCCTCCAGTCCTCCAAGGCATCAATTCCTGGAGGAAGTTCCGGACGTACCGCAGCGTCCAAAACAGACTGTTGAATACACTGTATTGGGATGGGATCATGTACATGTGGTGGATTATTGGTCAGTGGTCCTCTGCCTCGCAGAGATGAATCTTTGATTGGGAACATATTGTCTAGCACTTTCTGCAGCCAACATGACTGTGGATGTTGCTGCACCAGTGAGTGTGCATTGTGCACATCACCATGCTTTGCTTACCCAGCATCGACATGTTTCTCCTGGCAGGTCACATATATTCCTGCATTGCATACGTTCGTATTTCTTTTCATGTCTTGGACTCACAGTTTCTTACCCTTTCTGTTCTGCAACAGTACACAGGTGGCAATGCACAGCGTCCTTGCCTCTCGCATTTTCTTCAACCTTAAACAGTGCGATAAGCAGATCACCGTTTTCGAGGATGAGTACCCGCTCGAAACTTTTCGTTGTCGTGCTCGGTCAACGGCCGATGTTACATCACAAGAAGAAACATTGCCATGACGGTTATAATATTTCACAAACGTTCTCGGACGCGTAACGACGCGCGTTGCTGGTGTACATATTTATTTGAGCTGACTTGGCAAGTAACATTCGCAACCCAGGTCTGCTGTCAAGGGAAGTAGATACATTACAGTGCATTGCCAACTATACTGGCCGACTGAAAACACTAAATTACCATCTATGTTCCTTGTAAAAGGTCTGAACATCGATAGTTGTAGACTCGCGAGGTGGATTAAATGCGTAGATAGTGGGTACTCCTTTTGTATGAGTTTGTGAGGGTTGCGCATTCTGGGACCAGGCAGAACATATAATTTGCATCGCCTCCGTGAACGGCTCCGAAGTTCATGAGGCCGTGCGATCCTTGTGCACATCAGGGGCCAGACAATAGAGCGGGGTAGGATGAGAATCCCCTCGTCATCACGGTCGTTCAGTCTCGAAGTCACTGTCCCCTGGGAGGAAGCAAGGACAGAAACTCGATGGATTACCAGTCGAATCTGTGGTGGACTTAGTAGTCCGGTGACCAGGCGCTCGTGTGCTGTCACAGGTGTGGTGAGTCAGCCTGTTAGAGTGTCGCTCAAACTTTACCACAAGTTGGTCCACAAGCCATCGTGGGTATAGCTTTCGCAATTTCAAGTAGTCGAACCGTTGTCCATGGTCTTACCTGGGGTCCACAGGACATATGATAAGCGTCAAGCTCTCAGAGGTGACAGAAAGGGATCGGGCAACAACCCCCTGGAATAGCCGTCCTTGTATTCATGCGGAACGGAAAGGAGTGTAAACCCTCGGACTCGTCGTCGTTTCGGTTGTTGTCGCGGTTTATGACGGAGCTCATGGGTAGTCTTTCAGGACAAGGTTCCATTTATGTAAGTTCAACATCGACATCTTCCACTACGCAATTACCCGAGTCACAGGTGTCGTTCCGCTTTATCTTTTTATCCGCTCCCCTGACTATAGCTTGCACAATCAACATCAACCTCGACGAGTCGTATGCAATTGTCGGTGAACTGTCAATACGATGTAGTCCTTCGGCTTGCCTAAGAGTCGTCTGGATGAATTTCTTCACACCGAACTACGTAGGTACGACCCAGGATCGTCGGTTCAAGACGCTCGGTGGGTGCGGAAGCTGAGAAAGCCGACCGCGGCCACCGTTGGTATCTACCATTAGTCCACCGTCATGTTGTCAGCCGCCCGGACGGTGAGGCTGACATGCCACGAGACAAGCTATATACTAACCAAAGTATCATCGTACCTACACATCCATTCCATCAATTACGCCCATGCCTACCGACGCTCATTTCGACGATCCGCTCGTTAACGATGCTTTCGACTTCTCCCGATATCCAATGTTCAAGACAAGAAATGCGAAGCCGTCGACTGTACGTGTCGTCTTGATAGTGCCTTTGCATTACAACTGATTTGCCAAGATGCCGCGCAATCCTCATCGTGTTCGTGGACGAGCCCCATTGGAGGCCTGCCAGCGTCCAAGAAACGTCTCGGAGCCACAGTTGATATCATCGACCAACTACATGAGGGATTCTTGGTTCACAGACATTGCATCCGCACGTACTGTGGGCGATATCGCCAACCTCTCCAGTGACGATACCCGTATAGCCGCCCATCCCAGTCAAATTACCACCGTGGTCGCTACTCCTGATACTGGTTTGCTGTGCGATGTGAATGACGATCGGCTTCGAGATGCGCCGCACACCGCTCCTGAGGATCTCGGCGATATTCCTGTGCACGTCGAACCAAATGTTGACAGCGGCGAAGAAAACTCGTTCTATAGCATGGACTCTGCTGATCAAGAGGCACACCCTCTCTTGCTCTCGATGCCGATAATTCCTCAGATCAAGCTAGAACGCAAGGCCACTGTGAGGGAGCCCGACCCTTGTCCTTTTTCGGATGCTGCGCAAAACTATTCGTTTCTTTCTCCTCGTATACGGGACCTCAAGACTCCAGCAAGAATGTCTTCCCGTCGTTATGGCCGTATTCTCGCACGCACAAGTCCACCAGTGGTAGTCTCCGATGTGCACCTGGCTGAGAACGACGATCACGATGCACCCACGATCCGGGAACCCCAACCGTTTGGGCCGACTTGCAGGAGCGAACGCGCGGAGAATGAATCCATTGAACTGGCATACTTGCATTCCGCGGCAGAGCCTTTGGTGAACTCCCCGGGCACGTCAGATGATGAAAAAGGTCCCCTTTTAAAGAAAGAGACGGACGAGTCCCCGCATTCCGACCTACTGTTATCCATGATAGAAGACGCGGGCGCTTCCCTCGAGCCATGTAACGATAGTTCAGATCTTGGCATCGACTCGGCATCCGTGCCAAAAAGTGTCTCTCCTAAACGCCTCAAACGCAACCACCAGCGATCTTTGGTGAACCACTCGATATCTTTCAGCAGTCTTTTACACGCTGTTTCGGACGGATGTGCCTCCCTCGACCTCCTCATCCGCAAGCCAAAGACCAAATCCAAGACTTCAATCAAGCTATCATCCCGAGAGCGCGTCTCAAATGTGCACGACCCGACTTCTAAATGGGCCCCTAAGCGAGGGCAGATCATCATCAAGGTTTTTGTCCCCTCTACGGACGACATTTGGAAGTTTCGTGTACCGCAAGACATCAACCTTGCGGACTTCACATCGACGGTGGCTAGCAAGCTCGGCTTTGCCGTGTCGTTTAGCGGAAGTCTTTGGGACGAACCCAAGTATTACTTTGTGACGGATGAGCAGTTCATGTCGTGGATCAAGGGGCGCATTAGGTTTGGGCGTAATCTGCCTGTTGTTGCTCATGTTCTCGCGCCTCTTCCATTGGTAAGGCTGAGTGTGGACGGCGACGGCTGCGAGGTTTGGTGTTACGCATAGGGGGAGACGAGATCCATTAGTTACTCGATGGTACCCTGATAATATTTTGAAGACGGGGAGGATCTTGTACATGTGTCGATGGATTGGAATCTATGGGTTTAGCAAGATGTATTCGATGGTGCTGCATGGTACTTATTCAAGTCCCTCAGCGTGCCTGCACGACACCAATACGGCATCCACGAGGCGTGAGAACTTGGCCGGAGGAGCCGAGTTGACACCATATTCCTGTCGCTGCAAAGTTCGCAGTGGGCCCAGCCCAGACTGCGATTACTTACTCTGCGGTTCTGACCTTACCAACTTCATGGTTCCCATCGGAGCCACGATTTTCTCCATGTGCACTCCCTGTCCACTCGGGTTTGGTTCCAAACCCCATTCAGGACGAGCAAGATGACACGATGCATTTCTCGGAAGATCATGATATTGGGGAGTCACATCAGTCACCGGGGCTTCTTGAGGGACAACTGTTGTACCGGTCCCAGCGAGGTCACGTTTCGTGAATCAGCAACGTGCTGACGTCCGCGTCATGGACTGGTTCTCAGTGTCCACACTTGTTGTATGTCATTTCTCGCAGATGAAACAGATCAATGGGGCCGTGTCCTGAAACGATGTTGTTACGCCTTGGTGGAACGGTGAGTCAACCTATTAAACCTGTCACGACCTCAGGGCCTGCGGACCTTGCTGCAAATATTTGTCAAGTCGCGTGAAAACATTAATACAATGCTACTTACAGGCGTAGCACTCCGTGGTTCTTCCGGCAGAATCCGAGGCATGGCACCGAGCGTTCCTCGAGGTCGACGGAAGCGTTGTACTTAGGGAGATCGTTGTACGCAGTGTACGAATGATTTGGTCATGCTAGAGTGATTACAACTTGTTTCTGCCGGTTGTGAAAAGAGGATGCTTTGACCAATTCCGAAGAGGCAGTTCTAGATCTGAGGTTCCCCTTTGTGAGGGTACTTGTTACGGAAGGTAGGGTGCTGTTATCCAATCTCACTGGGCAGCAGATGGGAAATTTGCCGCACAGCCCGTAAGTGGTCCAGGCGACCCCCGAAGGGCCTTGGTATGATTTTTTTTGAATACCAACCTCCTTGGCAATGGATCAATGGGGCTGAGCCTGACAAGGCTGGGGTGGCGCAATACATCGCACCAACTCGTTTCACGATGAGAGTCCGGAAGATGGGCGGCTCAGTCACTCCGCGGTATTGATGAAGAAGATACTGTCACGGTCGTGACATTCTCTCATTCTCTCATTCAACCATCGCAATTTGCTGGCAGTGGCAGATATCTAGGGTCCACCTCAAGATAAAGGTGTTTTTAGCGTTACTAAGACGCCGATGCGGGATTTCTTTCTTATTGTTCACGAGGTGGAAGGTAACGATAAACAATCATTACTCCAATACCATCTTCTCCGCCGAGGATGTCGGCAAGTAAGTCGATACTCTGTCGATATGGCACGCGCAATGGTATTAACGCTGCTCTGAATCACTGGTAATAGCATCAGCGAAGACTCGGAGGACGGTGGGGCTTCCTTACGCATCTTGGAAACAACACCGTCATTGCCTATTCGTAGCTCATCGCCTCCTCAATTTCAGCAGCGGTGAGGTTCTGATTCTACGAATACTTTCTTCTCCGAGTCTCGGTCAGGGTTTTGTCCAGGAAAGAAACTTACTGGCATGAGGCGCTCACATTTCAGCACTGCCGGTCTATCGTGTACGTATACCCATCTGGCGAATGACACTGATTGAATATCTTGACCTCATGTTCATGGGTTTCAGGCTAGCGGTGTGGCTTCGTTTCCATTCTACGTGGCAACCGGGTTCCAGATCTTCGCCGCCGCGATGCTTCGGGACGTAGGAACTTAACCC
>JBBPLN010000085.1:0-45185 GCA_038089815.1 Sutorius eximius | reverse complement strand
TAGAGCCACTTGACCATATAAACTTGATTGTAAGATTATGTTGAATTTTTTCTCTGGAAAAATATCATACTATTATAACAGTTATAACATTTGTCAAAGTAATACAGTAGAATCATTGTTTAAGCTCCATTGTATAATATTGACTCTCACACCACATATACTATGTACTAGATGTAAGTCCAAGTCTGAGTCTGAATCACCAAAGAGTGTCTTCAGATGGCTCTTCAGGCTTGGGAATGGGTGAAGCTGGGATTGTTGTAATAAGCTCATCCATGACTTGCTTGTGCTGTTTGCCTACCTTTTGTGATGTACAGTAGATGTCACTGGAAAGTGAGGTAATAAAATGTTAGTCAACAGAGGTACCTACTGAGTGTAATAGTCAAATGATGAAATTATCTAGATTGGGTCCTTTGACACATGCCAGCTGCTTCAAGAAATGATAAAAGCTTGCAATGAACCAAAAGACATGCTTGCTAATGGTGATTTTATCAACCTCACCTACTATACCATATCATTCTTTGCATGTATGATAATTGAGTCAATTGCAACAATTATGGATCTCCCAGCAATGGCAAACAAAAGACCTGCATATCAATCTGATTAAAAAAAGGTAGGATCAGTTGTCTGTCTCAAATTATTTATTTATAAGTGACATAAAAATTTAATCTAGGCATGATCTGAATGCTATCCTCTATAAAGAGCAACAGATTTCTAATCTGCCTGCTAGAGCCACTTGACCATATAAACTTGATTGTAAGATTATGTTGAATTTTTTCTCTGAAAAAATTTGTCAATTCTTTTGTGATGGCTTTTCAGCAACAGACTAGAAACCTGTCCCTCTTCTAAAAGGATACCATTCAAATCTTGCCTGATTAATATTTTGTTATATCCTTGAATCTTCCCAATTCTTTTGTGAAGACTTTTCTTACTAATCTAGATCAAATGTTATAACTGTTGAAATAGTATGAAATCTTTTCAGAGAAAAAATTCAACATGATCTTGCAATCAAGTTTATATGGTCAAGTGGCTCTAGCAGGCAGATTAGAAATCTGTTGCTCTTTATAGAGGATAGCATTCAGATCATGTCTAGATCAAATTTTTATGTCAACTTGGATTGTAGGAACTTCACCCCATAGCAAATACTCTCTCATAATGGATATATGGTAGGGATTTCTTGACACCATAACTGATACTGATATCAGCTTTTTATTTATTTCATTGATAGATAGTGTCTGAAGCAACTGAGCACAGTAGTGAGATTGCATGACCTGCTTAAGCAACAGATTTCTAGTATGAATTTTTTCAGAGAAAAAATTCAACATGATCTTACAATCAAGTTTATATGGTCAAGTGGCTCTAGCAAGCAGATTAGAAATCTGTTGCTCTTTATAGAGGATAGCATTCAGATCATGTCTAGATCAAATTTTTATGTCACTTATAAATAAATTTGAGACAGATAATTGATCCTATCTCTGCTAATTAGATTGATATGATAAAATGGTTATAACAAGCAGATTAAAAATCTGTTCTGTTTCACAATGTACTGTGTTCCAATCCTATTAGTATCAATATTTTTGCAGCATTATTGTCTGATATATATTGAATTAAATAAACAATTTGAATTTCTTCAATCAAGGTCAGATAATCCAATGGTTGTAGCAACAGACTAGAAATCTGTTCCTCTTCTAAAAGGATACCATTCAAATCTTGTCTGATTAATATTTTATTATATCCACAAACATAATATTTTTATGAAATACAAGTTCTGCTTTATTTATCAGACTCCAGTATTGAGGTGGTTACTGTACATCCTGTCTCTCTTTTACTTAGAAGGTTGTATTCCACTGCATGCACCACTAGCCACTCCTATCCAACAGGAATTGCAACTTACATACAGCCTGCCACTGTGGACCAGGTCTACTCCAGGCTGGAAAGTAATATGTGCTGCTGCCAATTGTTATCTATCATTACATACACATACTGTCATTTCATCACCATGCACTTAGTCCAATGCAATAACATTACATTCAAATCCCCTATCACTTACAAAGCAATAAAGATGGTGGAAAGTGATCTAATGCAAGTGCTGTCAAATTACAAATCAAGGAGGGTAGGCAGGCAAAGGGTTTCAAATGGAAGGCATGATGTTGATAGTGTACAAATAGTACCAAAATAGGTGGAAAGGAAGATGAATTTTTCAGCACAACAAGCAACACATTACAACCTTGCTCATGCCTTTTTATTATTTTATTATATCAAAAGATATAGTGGCTCAAATAAGTGTTCCAATGTTGGGCCATTTTGGAAAGACTTGACATTTGCAAGAGAACCAAAATGTGTTAGCTCTAATCTTTGCAGGGTCATCAATAGCCCTAACCCTTGCCCTGAAGATGAGTGCTTAGTCATGTGATTTAGTTGCCATGGGACACTTATTTGAGCAACATTTCTATTCTACAATTATAATACTTTGTATGCCCTCCCTTTGCCTTTATCACTGCCTCTAGTCTTCTAGGCATGCTTTCTATCAATATTTGACATTCCTCAACCTTTATCTTGCCCCATTTCACATCAATCCTTTCCCAAAGCTCTCAAACCCCTCTTGGTGGTGTTGTATAGCTGTTGAGCTTCTTTTTGAGGATTTGTCAGAGATGTTCAATGGAATTAAGGTCTGGAGATTGTACTGGCCAAACAAGAACATGGATACCTTTGGATTTGAGCAACTCCTGGGCTCTTTTAGAGGTGTACTTGGGATCATTATCTTGTTGAAAGATAATGCTCTCCTCAAGGATTCCAGAATTTTCCATAGTAGAAAGCAGATTCTCCTCCAAAATGGAGACATACTGCTCAGCATTCATCTTCCCTTCCACCTCTGCAAGGATTCCCACTCCATTCCAGCCCATGCATCTCCAAACCACCAAGGAACCTCCTTCAAACTTCACCATTCCCTGTACCTCCTTGTCTTGCAAAGGTTTTCCTGCCACTTTCCACACATATTTCCTTTCATCTGATCCAATCCTGTTAATATTGGTCTCATCTGACCAAATTACTCTAGTCCAGTCCTCCACAGTCCAGTGTTGGTGCTTGAGAGCAAAGGCCAGCATATATTTCCTATGCCTAATAGACAAGAGTGGTTTCATTTTCTTGACTACAGCCTTTAGAGATGCAGACTTTAGTACATGAAACAAGCTAGGAGTGCGTAGATAGGGGTAGAGGCAGAAGTGACAATAATGACAGAGAGGAATGACGAGGTGGAGACTCGGCAGTGCAAACGTGAAGCTTGCTGTACATGTTGGAGACATACTAATCTCTCGGAGCGTGCTGCTCGACATAGAGCTCAACTAATGACCATTGTCAAGAGTGTATGAGAGAAGATCAAGTATATCAAACTGGGGACTTAAGGTCCTCAGTGAACTACTTATATATGTACAAATACATGCTACCTCAGGGCAAGTGCAGGAGTATGTATGACTAAATAAAGGAACAGCCACATGGAGAATGGAAGGGAAGCAAGACAGAGATGAAAGCGGTGTGTGTAAGGTGAGGCGGTGGCAGAATGGAAGAAGAACATGCAGTGATTAGATCTGCCACAATAAATGAAAGATCAGATTGGGAGATGAGATCTTGGAGATTGAAAAAGAAACATGGTCTAGAACTATCCATGTGAGGCTCTCCTATTCATAGACCCATAACAGTACATTGTGAACAGTTTGGGAAGAGACAGGAGAGGAGAGAGTAGAATTGATGAGATGGGTTGCTTGGACAGCATTTTCAACCTTGCCAGAGGTAATACTAGAAACAATTCTTTTTCTATTAGTAGGAGAAAGCTTGGAAGGAGGGTCTAATTTGATGTTTTCCTTGCCTGGATGAATCTCTTTGATAACCCTGGCCACAGTGGACTTCCCCAGACCAGTTTGGGAGGATATTTGCCTAGCAGAAAGGCCAGATTCAGAGAGAAACAGGATATTGGCTCTATATAGCAGAGGCAGAAATAGGCTTCATGGTAAAGTAGGATTAGCTGGGTGGTATCCTGCCCTTTGTAGTGCTCAGGGTTATGTAAGTTACATAATGAAATAGGATTGAAGCACAGCATACATCAGAACATTATGTTATTTACCAAATGATAACCAATAACATCATGGTCAAATAAGTGTCCCAATGACATGGCATTTTAATAAGGTTATATCTCAGTGCCATGGTAACCAAATCACATGACTAAGGGCTCATCTTCAGGGCAAGGGGTAGAACTATTGATGACCCTGCAAGGGTTAGAGCTAACACATTTTGATTCTCTTGCAAATATCAAGTCTTTCCAAAATGGCCCAACATTGGGACACTTATGTACATATTTGAGCCACTGTACATGTATGTATATCTTATCTTTGCAATCTAGCACTTCACTGACACATATACATAGCTTTTGCCCTTGACTCTTTGCCACCCTTGACCTTCTCATTGCTTAGTCAGCACCCTTGCCTTGCACTATATATATATTGCACCTTCATACCTAGAACTCTAACCTCTGGTTCACAATGTACTATGTTCCAATCCTATTAGTATCAATATTTTTGCAGCATTATTGACTGATATATATTGAATTAAATAAACAATTTGAATTTCTTCAATCAAGGTCAGATAATCCAATGGTTGTAGCAACAGACTAGAAACCTGTTCCTCTTCTAAAAGGATACCATTCAAATCTTGCTGCATTAATATTTTGTTATATCCTTGAATCTTGCCAATTCTTTTGTGATGACTTTTCTTACTAATCTAGATCAAATGTTATAACTGTTGTAATAGTATGAAATCTTTTCAGAGAAAAAATTCAACATGATCTTGCAATCAAGTTTATATGGTCAAGTGGCTCTAGCAGGCAGATTAGAAATCTGTTGCTCTTTATAGAGGATAGCATTCAGATCATGTCTAGATCAAAATTTTTATGTCACTTATAAATAAATTTGAGACAAATAATTGATCCTATCTCTGTTAATTAGATTGATATGATAAAATGGTTATAACAAGCAGATTAGAAATCTGTTCTGTTTCACAATGTACTGTGTTCCAATCCTATTAGTATTGATATTTTTGCAATATTATTGTTTGATATATATTGAATTAAATCAACAATGTGAATTTCTTCAATCAAGACCAGATAATCCAATGGTTGTAGCAACAGACTAGAAACTTGTTCCTCTTCTAAAAGGATACCATTCAAATCTTGTCTGGTTAATATTTTATTATATCCGCAAACATAGTATTTTTATGAAATACAAGTTCTGCTTTATTTATCAAACTTCAGTATTGAAGTGGTTACTGTACATCCTGTCCCTCTTTTACTTAGAAGGCTGTATTCCACTACATGCACCACTAGCCACTCCTACCCAACAGGAATTGCACATGTACAGTATATTCATTGTAACCACTTCAATACTAATACTGAAGTCTGATAAATAAAGCAGAACTTGTATTTCATAAAAAAAATTAACACAAATGGAAAATTTCAGTCAAAATTACATTGAAAGGCCATATTAGTACAATATGATAATATTGGAATCACAAATTTGCCTTGATATGGTCTTTTTGACCGAAAATTTCTATTTGAATTAATTGCAATGTTATTGTAATAGGTTGTAATAAAAAAGGTCGTTATTTGGGGTTTGCAATCAATTGAATTGCAAAAATCATTTTTTTGACAAAAGGAATATTTAGCATTGGAGCTCTGCCCCAACCCTCAGGCCTTCAGAGACCAGGTTTCCTGAAAAACCCGACCTGGATTCGGATTCCATCCAGGCCCTAAAGTCTCAGCACAAATTGTAGATAACACATTCACAAGGGTCATATTATTACAGATAGTACATGTGGTATAAATATCAAACAAGAACATGTCCACTTCTTGAATATGATGATATCACCCAACTCGGGAAATGCTCATGCCAGTGCTCCCTGCAGAGCAATCATTAGCTTTAGGCAAGCTTGAAGTGGGCATGTGATGTTTACCATGGGATCCCAGGCTGGCAAGACGACCGGATTGCCCGCTTCAAACACCTTGACAAGGTCTTTCGGGGCGAACGACTTGTGCACTACGACCTGGTACACGAACCTGAACGGATGGCCGTGCCACGTCGGCAAAAACTCGACACCAAGTAGCATGAAACACTTACTCATCAAACCATTTCTCGCTCATCACCATGAAACCCTTGTGGCCGCTATCATCGCCCCATGAGTTTTCAACCTTGAAACGAACGGGGCACCCGGTCTTCTCGTCGATGTGTACACCAGATATCACCATCGCATGGGTCATGGCCGACTCGTTGGTTTGCAGGCGTTGAGCTTTCGTCAACGATAGGGATATATTGAATGCTTGCTGAAGTCGCCCCGCGTGAATCAGCATCACGCATGGCTGCGAAGTAGCAGAAACCGACCTCGTACTGGTGATACGCAGTATCCATGATGCCGACGTCTTTCAGCGAGGACGAGAATTGACCAACATCACACCCGAAGAAAACTGGTTGCCCAGCCTTGATCGTCCGGACGACTGCAGCTTTCAGTTCATCGCTCGTCGTGTTGACGTCTAGGAAACTGTTGAGGCTCGCACGGATGCTAGAGAGTGATACTCACAAAGAACATGGCGACCACCCCATGTGTTACCAAGCTTGTCAACGGTGTAGAGCTTGTTGCATTCATTTCTGGGATCGTTGATGAGCGAGAAGCAATCCGCAGGCTAAATGACCGTGGTAAGTACCACAATCGCGCAATGACGAAGCAAACCAACTGGGTATTTGGTGGTAAACGCTCGATAAAATTCAATAGGTGTACCCTCCCACTTGGAATATTTCCCGTCTTCGTTGTAATATTCCCAGGTAAACGGAACATCGGGTTTCGGCGGGACACCAAGCGTCGCGGACATGATAGTATAGATGTCTTGCATGAGCTGCTCTTTCTTCGCGCGAAGGGTGGCCTGTACCTGCGCGGATGACAAGGTCGCATCGGCACGAAGGGAAGCGGAGAGGGTACGAAGGGTCAGAGCATGTTCGCGGAGCTTGGTCTTCAGTAGGGTATTCAAGGGACTGGAAGCACCAGAGTGCAACGACTCGGGGTATACAGGTTGAGGAACGAGTCCGTAGGTCTGGATACCAAACAGGTAAAGCAAATGACTGAGCAGTAGGACTTGCACCAACCTCAAGGATGTTCACGACCATGTCCCACTGGCCACCGTCACTAATGAGGTCACTAGCGAGGAAGTTGACGAGTCGGTCGTCGACCGGAAGGTCAGCGTTCTCGATAGATAGTTCAAGATAGTAGTTGGACTTGTTGAGCTTGTCCCAAAAGAAGAGGTATGACTGTCAAAGCAACGTCTCAGAAACGCGCGAGATATGCAGAAGAGTATTCGCCAACTTGGGAACATTGAAAGTCGTTGAGCTTGAGCTTCTTCATGACCTCGTACCTGATAACGTTGGTTGTTGCGAACAGCCAGCAGCGACCGCTCGACTTTTGGTTGGTGACGGGCCCAGCCTTGAACTCGACTTCGGTGTTGAAAACATGGGGAATGGCAATCTGAGCTTCACGAGAAGTCAAGGCGGTCTTTATATTGCTATGGGCCAAGATGGTGCGAGCGAGCTGGATCTTTGGATCGGCAGCTGCAGCGGATTCCCAGGCGTCAATGTTGGCGAGCAGGACGGAGCCATTGCCGGACTTGGGTACCGACAAAGCGGTGTCGGTGACCCGGACGTTGTTCAAAGGTCCCTTCTCGTCGATGGACTTGGAGGTACGATCGACCGGTCTGGTACACTGGGAAGCGACCTTTGAACTTGCGGAACCCATTGTACGGTTGGAGGGGGTGAGAGAGAGAGAATGGTGGGGATGGCACTTGTTCGGATACGTTCATTTTTATACATCCACGTAGGCTTATCTTCCGAGAGGGCACGCGACCCGGCCTCGATAACACGCCTCGGCGCTCGCACTTTCTGAAACTGTGTACATTGCCTCGCTCTCCTGTTTCATTCATCTCCACGCTTAACAGACGTTGCCTTTGGCGAAACTGAATAGGATACAGACAAACGTGCAGATCAAACAAGACAACAATTGCGGAACCGCTTGTGGGTTAAACGCGATCACCGCCCCATGATACAGCGCACAGGACCGCTTTTTGTGTTGTTGCAGGTACAGAGTCGTCAAGCAAGAACGTTTCAAACGTGTGTTGGTAGATTAGTATGTACTTCCCGCTTCACACCTGGCAGATTGTCAGATGTGGCGACATAAGGCCTGCATGGGAAATGAACGTCAGTGGCACGACGGCAATTAGGGAAACGACACACCATGCATAAAGAGTCGCCTCCTCTCTGCGTCATACACAACGGAAGTGCTACCGGACGTCAACTCGCCAGGATCTTCAAACACCTTTCGCAACTGATCAACTAGGTTCCCTCCCACCAGATTTTAAATCCATGTACCTTGTCGACGTTATACTTTTCCCCGTAGAAAGAGCCGAAGTCACGGTTGACTGTGATCCTCAGCGCAGAAGAGGCAACCAAGGCAGAAGGATCGTTAATTTGACGGGTGATCATGCCAAGGGCATCAGATAGTCCTTTGTAGCCATTGTCCTTATTGCTCGGTGATACAGGGAAGAACACGCTGGCCTACCTGCAGCCCAGAGCGCTCCGTTGGAATCAACAGAAAGATTATCCAGTCCTCGGTCTGCGTGCGGAAAGCGTCAAACGCGTAATGAAAATGTCAAGTGGAACTCGAACCAGTCTTTATAACCTCCGTAAACGCGAGGGTGTCGTCAGACTGTCGTTCCAACACTGTGATACCCCCAAGGACGGAGTCCGCGACATAGAACGTATCATTACCGGCGTTTGTCCCTCGCACTATGCCATTACTGGCAAGCAGGCCAGCGTAAGCGAACTTGCAGCCTTGGTCCGCGTGACAGAAGCCGACGGATGTGTCAGGGGTCAGTGCTAGCAGACTCTTTAGCCTTTTCTGGAAGTAGTATCAAACTTGTTGTCAGACTTGGAGGTGCAGGATACGACAGAGCGTACAAGACCAGTTTTGTATTTGTGATCGTTGGTGAAATGAACGCTTTCTCCATCCGGGGAACCGACGACGTCATTAGGGGTAATGACGACGGCAGGGTCCTGGAAGGTCCGGACGTGCTCAAGTGTACTGCTCCCAAAGCGGTTTCTAAAGACCTCGATGACAGAGTCCGCGCCAACTTGTCGCGGGTCTGCTGATTCAGGTTTCCTGTGGTTGACGAGGTAGATATAAAGGAGAGAAGGGTCATCAATGGAGGGCACGACGTCCATCCCATGCAAGGAAATTCCGCCCGGAGATAGGAGTCCGGAGAAGGTGAACCGGGTGATGGCATCGGACTGAGGGTCATAAGTCGCCACATAGTCCGATTTGGACCTCCCAGATGCATTTAATCGACCGACAGCGGGCGTCCAGTGGATGCGGCTGTGTGGTGTCGAGCAGGCAAGATAAACGAGGCCGGTGGGCTGGTGGAGCACAAGTTCTGCGACAAAGGCGTGAGTTGCGCAACAAGGCAGGAGTAACCTCGGACATACTCTCGCACGCCTGGAGTTGGGGCACTGTCTTGCAGTCGTGGTTTCCGACCGCGTTGATGACCCTGCCTACGCCAGACGCAGACAATGCGGGTCTCAGATGGACGTAGAACGCACCCAGGAGTGCGAATAAGCCTGCAAGTGTGGCAATAAGCAACATGACGACCAGAAAAAGGCCTCTAAAATTGGCCTATTACACTGGCCACGTGACTGAATTGATCAGCTAGGAGAGCTGAAGAGACCCTGGTGTCTAGATTCACGTGACTAACCAATGAGGACGGCTGTCAGACCTTGGCTGCTTGTAATCTTCGACACCCACCCATGACCATCGCCCTCTTGCAAGTCCGTTTTCCATTTCTCTTCTAAATCGACAAACAAACTCGCTGATGATCCCAGGCGTCTGCGCCGAGCCTGGCGTACGTGTGTCTCGGCGGTTTCGTTGTCCTCGTAAGTCACTCCTTGTACGAATCTCCCGCTTTACGGTGTCGCGATCCCATGCATCGACCTTCGGTCCCAGACTCACGGCGCGTTTCCCAGTTTTCTATGGTATCCCTCCTGGTGAAGGAGAGGGTTCGTTCCTCCCGTTCCTCAGTCTTATCTATCCAACCAAATCGCCCTTAGCTGTATATCAATGAAGTCGTCCTCGGCACTGGCTTCGGCGTAATTATCGGCCCTTACGTAGCCAACGTGTTTGATCCTCGTTCCTGGAGTGGTTCCCAAGAGAACGAAATCACCCTTGAGATCATGCGCGTCGTCCTTGCTACTGGCTTGTTCGCCGTGGGCGTAGAATTGCCATGTGCTTACATGAAAGAGCATGCCAAAAGTCTCCTTGTCATGGTCGTCCCTACCATGGCTTTCGGTTGGGTCGTCGTTTCGGGTACGTCTGCCAGCCTCGCCTCTTTTTGCTCTGTCATCTTCTCCTGTCATACAGCGATCCTGCATGCACTCTTCCCTGGTCTGGATGAAGTCTCAGCTCTTTGCATTGCTGCTTGCCTCACTCCAACCGATCCTGTCACTTGTGCTGCTATCACACGTTCGTTTCTCTTGTTTTAGATACCTTATCCTGGCATTGACCCGATCCTCCCTTTAGGTGGTAGATTCGCCACCAAACATGTTCCCGTGGAGATTCGTCGGATCCTTTCGGCTGAATCTGCGGCGAATGATGGTTTGGCGTACCCTTTTCTCAGTATTGCAATCTACCTCACCGTCGAAACGTCGATCCGTGTGGCCATTGGAAAGTGGTTCCTTATCGGTTGGTTATGTGAGTTGTTTCATCGTTTAGGTTCATAACCAACTTTCTCATTTGGTTGCACAACGCAGATCAGGTTATTCTGGGCACCGTTCTTGGAGCCGTGCTGGGTCAGCCGCATCCGTCGCTCGGGGTTGCTTTGCCTTACTCTTTTACAGGTCTATCATTCTCTAAATTAATGAAACTCAGTCATCGTAAGGGCTTCATCGATCGCGAGTCATTCGTCGCCCAGTACTTGGCCCTTGCCATATTCACTATTGGCGTGGCTAGTTCAATCGGTGTCGATGATCTTCTGGCATCCTTTGCAGCAGGTCAAAGGGTTCCCGCACTCGTGCAACTTGTCATGGCTGACACTTTGACAGGCTGTGCAATCTCGTGGGACGGCCACTTCAACGTCCAGACGGCAGACGATTCATTCTCATCCGTGGTTGACTATGTTTTGAACTGCGGCTGCTTCATTTACATTGGTGCCTGGCTCCCCTTCCAATCGTACAACTCGCCAGAACTGGGGATCACCCCGTGGCGATTGGTCGTATTGATGATTGCAATCCTTGTCCTTCGCCGCATTCCCTCACTACTTTTGCTTTATAGGTGGGTACCCGAGATCAAGTCTTGGAAGGAAGCATTGTTTTCTGGACATTTTGGTATGCCATTACATTGCGGTGTACCATGGTCGAGCGCTCACTGTTCTTTTCCATAGGTCCTGTGTGTACCGTTGCTTTGTTCTAGATGCGAAGATGATCCTATATTCATTCATGTACAGATGGGCGTTAGCGCGATTTTCGTGTCTGCGTTGGCTCGTACGCGTTTGCCTGTACCCGCGGATCCGCCAGCAAACCAGGGGCAGTTGCTTGCTGCAACGATCCAGCCGATTGTATCATTCGTCGTACTCGGTTCCATCATCGTCCGTACGTATTCTTCTTTCCCGCGTACGGAAGTCGAAGCATCATACTTCATCGCAGATGGCCTCTCTATCCCATTCTTTAACTTGGGGAGAGGCGTCCAGTCTCGCACTGCCACACTTACTTACACCTGGACTCGCACAAGACCTTGGGGGACTCTTCCTGACTGGGTCTTATATGCCCGCCGCCCAGAAAACGAAATAGTTGTTTCCACTGCTCCAGTCGCCGATGGTGATATTGAACGCGGAACAGCAACTAACAGAAGAACTGGTCCCGATAGCTCAGTTCAGCCTGACCAGGCAAGCAACAGTGTGGACGAGGAGACCGTGGAAGTTATCAGTGACCCCATTCGTGACGCTGGGAGCGGTGATAAAGTTACCGAACCTAAACAAGTTCGTTTCCCGGTTTTGTCGTCTTTGCTGATGATCCGCTGAAGAACCCCCTTTGTGGCTTTTGGTTCCTTCCTTGTAGGCCGTTGTGGAGGTGAATTCTAACAACACCACACCAGATGAGTCGACTCCGCGGCTCGAGCCGGCACGATTCCCTCCTGAAGAATAACATTTACTGTGCCACTGTACCGTCCACGGACTTCATGATCACAGGCATGACCACAAGAAATCATGTTTGATGCTGAGCGCATTTTAGCCGCTCTTGTCAACGATTTGCAATGAATTTATTCCCACATCATTCATGACAACCCTGACTTTGGCTCGTTCCATAATGCACATTTCATGTTTCTTGGAGTCGACCTGTGCTTAGAATTGAATGCTTTCCCCCCTTATAACAATGTTCGCGCGATCCCCCGAACGAGCAAAGGGAACGATCAACGACCGAGGTACGGTACAGTGTGGCGAAGACTGTATGAAGGATACGCAGGACGCTGGGGAAGGATGCTAGTATCCACTTTCACCAGGGGTCTGGCTAACACTGGTCATTGTTTCTCTGCTATCCACGTTGATCGATGTCTTGTTCGAAATCCCGTGTTAAAAGAGAGAGAGGGAAAGCTTTCTGGTCTCGCCATTGTGCATCACGACCCATTAACAACTCTTCCAAGGAATAGGGTCATGTGACTACCAATCTCTCATACTTACCACCGCCAGGGATCCAGCGCACAAAACACTCTGCAGTCCCGATCGTGATACTGTCCGGGATTTGTCGTAGCCCGCAGCATGCTCCCGCAGGAGGTTGATGACCCCGATTGATTGCTTGTCTGTTCGACGGGATTGCCATCCGCTCGTTTTACTTGGTATTTATCCCGAATTTTTTTCTTCACTATGTCAACCTCATGCAACTTTCAGTATCGTCAGCACCCAAACGGGTCATTAGGAATACACCAAAATTGAATACTGGATTTGTATTATCAACTCATGAGTCTGTGTACAAAGGACGAGTGGTATATGGGGAAAATGAAAAGTGAGTGGTGTGCACCCATTCGTAACCAAGTCGTTGGATGCGCGCGGTCAGCCTGTGGCGTGATAGAGACGTACATGAATGTGTCAGGAGGCGGCGTTCTAGGATGACGTGGGCGAACCCACACACTGCACCTGGTTGTTGCACCTCCCACGTAACCAGTCGTTTTGCCACCGCAGGGCATCCGACTATCTTTCTTCTGAACAGACCAAAGGACGGCTTGGGATGTCTACAGGAGCGGCCTGACATATGGTATGCCCTTCCATGCGGAAGGCAGGCATAGTGGGCAATGGGCCAAGTAGGCTACCCCATTCCTTGAGGCCCGCTTGCGGGCGAACGTTTGGAGTTGGGGACTGTCTCTCAATCACGATTCTTGATCGCATCGATCACCCTTCCCATGCCAGACACAGACGAGGCGAGTGTCAGATGCCAATGTAAAATTGACATAGGAACGCAAAGCAGACAACCCCGATGGCGAGTATCATCTTGCCCATCCGAAGCATGGCAAAAGAAGACCGTGCAGAACTGGATAATTAGCTTGGCCACGTAACTGGATGGTCTTGAGATTCAGAGCTGGGTCGGTTTATCACTCAGGCGAGAAAGGAGACCCTTCCTGTCCCGACACGAGCTGCAGCAGGAATCGACACGGAGGGCCGATCTACTCTAGGGGCTTTGGGTCGGTTATGGATCTGAACGGCGTTTGAAAAGGTGAGGTGGCATGCGGAGTTGACTCGGTGAGTCGTCGAAGCTAGCAGCATGCTGGATTCATTGCGAGGATGCGACGTGTTTGCCTGCTGTGAACCGCGCATGGTGGGACTCGGGATGGCTCGTCCAGACAAGAGACCCAGAAGCTTGGTGATTCAAACTCCGAGCTCGAGAGTACATATCACCCTACACCATTTAATGGTCCAGATTCTCACCCATAATCTCCAGCTTCGACACCCACCATGGCCATAGCTTTATTACAAGTCCGTTTTTCATTTCCCCTTCAGATTCCAAGTGCCCAGTCAAACCCGCTGACTTTCACAGGTGTCTGCGCCGAGCATGGCGTACATGTGTCTTGGCGGCTTCGTCGTCTTGGTAAGTCTTCTTCTGAATTGGCACGGCGCACCCGACACATCTAGCCTCGATCCTGAAGCTCATGTGCATTTTCCAGTTTTCCATGGTATCCCTTCTAGTCAAGGAAACGGTCTGTCCCTGCGTCTCCCCACTCTATGTATCCAGTTAAATATCCCTTAGTTATACCTCAATGAAGTCGTCCTTGGCACTGGTTTCGGCGTAATTATCGGCCCTTACGTAGCCAACGTGTTTGATCCCCGAGCTTGGGGTGGCTCCCAAGAGAACAAAATCACACTCGAGGTTACGCGTGTTGTTCTTGCCATTGGTCTATTCGCCGTGGGAGTAGATTTACCATGTCGTTACATGAAACGACACACCAAAAGTCTTCTCGTTATGGTTGTCCCTACGATGGCTTTCGGCTGGCTCGTCGTTTCTGGTACGTCTCTGTATCCCATCTCATTTCAGTTTCTCATCTTTTCTGGTATGCATGCAGTGATATTGCATGTGCTCTTTCCTGGCTTGAACGAGGTCTCGGCCCTTTGCATTGCTGCTTGCCTCACGCCAACTGATCCGGTCACTTGCGCTGCTATCACACGTTTGTCTCCCATGCTCTCCATACCCCATTCTAATGTCCTCTGATCTAGGTGGCAAATTTGCTTCTAAGCATGTCCCCGCGGAAATTCGCCGAATTCTTTCAGCCGAATCCGCGGCGAACGACGGTCTGGCCTACCCGTTTCTTAGCATTGCAATCCACCTAACTGTTGAAACTTCAATCCGCGCGGCCATTGGGAAGTGGTTTCTGGTTGGCTGTTTGTGTAAGCCGTTTCGTGTTGAGATTTACTATTTACCTTCTCACTTGGATGACATAGACCAGGTTATCCTGGGAACCATTCTTGGAGCCGCGCTGGGTTAGCTACATCCACTACTCTGCGTTATTTTGCATTAATGTTCTTGCAGGGCTACTATTTTCTAAATTAATGAAACTCAGTCATCGCAAGGGTCTCATCGACCGCGAGTCGTTCGTCGCGCAGTACCTGGCCCTTGCTATGTTCACGACGGGCGTGGCTAGTTCGGTTGGTGTCGATGATCTTTTGGCGGCCTTTGCAGCAGGTCAGAGGGTTTTCGTACTTATGGAACATGTTCTGGCTCACATCCCCCTAGGTTGTACAATCTCGTGGGATAGCCACTTTAGTGTCCAGACGGCAGACGATTCATTCTCGTCCGTAATTGACTATGTTTTGAATTGTGGCTGCTTCATTTACATTGGTGCCTGGCTCCCCTTCCAATCGTACAACTTGCCAGAACTGGGGGTCACTCCGTGGCGATTGGTTGTGTTGATGATCACCATCCTTATCCTGCGCCGCATTCCCCCGTTATTGCTGCTTTACAAGTGGGTACCCGAAATCGGATCCTGGAGGGAAGCTCTGTTTTCTGGGCATTTCGGTACGCCAACGCCTATGCCAAGCCATGATTCAGTATGCACTGATGACCCTCCCATAGGTCCTGTGCGTGCATTCCCAGGACGACGACTATCCTATATTCATTAATGTATAGATGGGAGTCAGCGCGATTTTCGTTTCTGCCTTGGCACGCACACGCTTGCCTATACCTGCAGATCCACCAGCCAACCAGGGACAGTTGCTTGCTGCAACGATCCAGCCGATTGTATCGTTCGTCGTACTTGGTTCCATCATCGTCCGTACGTATTCTTTTTCTCCTGTGAGCGACGGCGGGTGTCATATTCCATCGCAGATGGTCTTTCCATCCCATTCTTCAACCTGGGAAGAGGTGTCCGATCCCGGTCTCGCTCTGCTACACTTTCCTTCACCCGGACGGGTACAAGAACTTGGGAAACTCTTCCCGACTGGGTCTTATACGCCCGCCGGCCGGAAAGCAGACCAGCTGTTTCCACTGCTCCAGCCACCGAAGGTGATGTTGAGCGTGGAATAACAACTGATGGAGAAGCCGCTGGGACCCAACCTGACCTGATGAATTACGGGCCGCTCTCGGCACCGGGAGCCATGGCCCCCGCTGCCGCAGAAGTGGCTGGGACCATCGACCACCGTATTCTCAGCCCCGGGGCCACCGATGAAGCCACCGAACCCAAACAAGTTCGTTTCCCTGTTTTGTTGCCCCGTGATGACCGCTGAAGACTATTTTATTCCAGGTCACTGAAAAGTGCGATAGTGCTACACCAGATAAAACGATACCTCAGCCTGAACTGGCACAATTCCCTCACAAGGAATAACATTAACCAATGGCCCGCGTCGCACGTACACCTCATTATCACAAGCATGGCTACACGAGATGGCCGTCTGCTGGTTACTGTTGATATTCGCAGTGACTTCAGTTATTCCCGCAGCATTCCTGCAACCTTGACTCGTTATAATGCACATATGGAGCAACCAACAGCATCAAATTGGGGGCCGTGCCCCGTTACTATGAGTTTTGTTTCATCGGAAAAATCCCTCTATATAGTTTATTATGATACAGAGAACCTTGTTCTGCCACTCACTCATCCCACGCGTCAAATTCTGTCCGGTGGAGCAATTACCTGCCGTTACTCTTTCTTTTAAATCCTGATCTTCCTGCCTATGCTGGGGTCGACAGACGGTCATCGATCAAAAGAGAATTTTTTCACGGGCGAGCAGAATTACATGGGACTTTTTTTTACCTCGTCCGCTCGTACTTTTGTATAGTTCTCTTTTGCACTGTAAGACACGCCCTGAGAGTGGCTCTTCCACTGGCAATGGCTCGTTCTAGACCAAGTGGTAGCCTGTTGTATGACTTGGTAAGTGCTCGTCAAGTGCTCAAGCGCTCATCGACTATATCTGACAACTTGAAATGGACGACCGTGACCACTGTTACCCACAACTGATATCGTACTGCCAACAAAGGCAGCGGTGGTACAACGCATGATATACGACTACATATGAAAAGGACAGTAACGTGGATGGTGTGTGAAGATGAACGTAGGTAATTTGCACCTTATTTTCGACCAAGTTACTATTTCAACGGACTCATACGGCCAACCTGTCGAACAAACACGTACTGGAGGAAATGCGCCTTAAGTTGACGCCTTGGACCACTTGATCGTCTCTCCTCCCCCGATCAGGATCTTCACATAACCGACCACGGGGCCACGACGCGTCTTCTCACTTGTTGAGTTTTCGCGTGGTGGCGTCTGAGATATGGATTGTGGAGCGATTCCTGAGCTAGTGGTATGTCGTTCGTCACAGGTAAGCGGCGGACGTTGTAGAGTCAAGAGCGTCCCCGAGTCACGCCTCGAGGGCCGCTTGCAAGTGTGCGTTTTACTCCTGGCGCTTAGATCGGCGCTAGTTGTGTGTGCGCGTATGTGGGTGGATAGGGTGGATGGAACGGTGCGGAAGGCGTTTCGGGCTTAAAGGGTGAGTGTAGGCGTGCATGGTGCTTGGGGGAGTTTTCTGACGTAGCCGGCTCAGGAACACTGGATCCCCTTTCGCGCCGGTGGAATAGGAGCGTCTTATAATTACGATACCTGAGCGTGCCGATGACCGCGGACACGCCGTGACTCGAAGCCTGTCCGGGGTGGTGAAGAACTTCTTGCCGGTTCATGGCGAGAAATATGTCAAACTGATTGGCTTGGTGACTGCTCAGGGACTCGGATTATACATTATTCTATTACTCAGCATCATGGTCTTTCTGTCTCAAAACAGGGCCAGCAAGAGTCGAGAAATTTACCCTCAAAGCCCGAGTATATCTCTGGGATTCCGGACAGCAGGTGTGGAGCTAACCCTAGCGTACGAGATTAATTTGGTGGGTCGGCCAGCAGGCTGACAACATGCTAGATATGTCATGAAGTGCGATGCGTTTGCTTGCAGGCATCCACGTTCAAGACTCGGGACGCTCGTCAGTGCCCGATAGTGCTTCAGGGTATGATGGTTACATAGTTTCTACGCCAACGGACGGACAACTATCCTCGGATCCCCACTTCATGCTCTTCGACGCCTACCATGACCACAGATTTATTGCAAGTCCGTCTTCCGATCCTCCTTTGAACCCCAAGTTGGCACAGACTCACGACATTTAAAGTTGTCTGCGCCAAGTGTAGCTTATATGTGCCTCGGGGGCTTTGTTGTCCTGGTAAGGTTCCATCCTTGCCACGGGTCTGGGGGCAGACACATAATCCCGAAACTCATCGCACACAACCAGTTCTCCACCGTGTCCCTTCTAGTAAAGGAAATGGTCTGCTCTTTCCGCCTCCCAATATTATATATTCAGTCGAATGCTTCTAGCTGTATCTCAATGAAGTCGTCCTTGGCACTGGCTTCGGCATAGTAATTGGCCCTTACATTGCCAACGTGTTCGATCCTCGGTCATGGGGTGGCACCAGAGAGAACATGATCACCCTCGAGTTCATGCGTATTGTTCTTGTCACCGGTTTGTTCGCCGCGGGTGTAGAATTACCGCGTGGTTATATGAAACGACATGCTAAAAGTCTCCTTATCCTGATTATACCTACCATGGCTTTTGGCTGGGCCACTGTTTCTGGTACATTTCCCGATTTCATTTCATTTAGCTCTGACCTTGACCTTTTCCTGCTGTAGTGCTTTTGCTTGCACTCTTTCCTGACTTGGACGAGGCCTCGGCCCTTTGCATTGCTGCTTGCCTCACGCCAACTGATCCAGTCACTTGCGCTGCTATCACACGTTTGTCTCCCATGCTCTCCATACCCCATCCTAACGTCCTCTGATCTAGGTGGCAAATTTGCTTCTAAGCACGTCCCTGTGGACATTCGCAGAATTCTTTCGGCCGAGGCTGCGGCAAACGACGGTCTGGCATACCCCTTTCTCAGCATTGCGATCTACCTGATTGTCGAAACTTCAATCCGCGCGGCCTTTGGGAAATGGTTCCTTGTTGGCTGTTTATGTGCGCTGTTTTATGTTAAGATTCACTGTCGAATTTCTAACCCGGTTGTGTTGCACAGACCAGGTTATTCTGGGCACTATTCTTGGGGCCGTGCTGGGTGAGCCACCATTCACGGCTCAGGATTGCCTTGCTGAACTTTGTTCACAGGGTGGATATTCTCTAAATTAATGAAACTTAGTCATCACAAGGGTTTCATCGACCGCGAATCATTTGTCGCGCAATACCTGGCCCTTGCTATATTCACGGCTGGCGTGGCCAGTTCGATTGGTGTTGATGACTTGTTAGCATCCTTTGCAGCAGGTCAGGGGGGTTTTCCAATTACTTGATGTATAATGCCTACTCCTTGATAGGTTGCGCGGTCGCATGGGATGGCCATTTCAGTATCCAGACGGCAGACGATTCATTCTCATCCGTAGTTGACTATGTCTTGAACTGTGGTTGCTTCATCTACATTGGTGCCTGGCTCCCCTTTCAATCGTACAACTCCCCAGACCTGGGGATTACTCCATGGCGACTGGTTGTGCTGATGATTTCTATCATTGCCCTTCGCCGCATCCCCCCGCTGTTCCTGCTTTACAAGTGGGTACCCGAAATCGGATCCTGGAAGGAAGCCCTGTTTTCTGGGCATTTTGGTACGGCAATGCCTAGGACAAGCCATGATCCACTATGCACTGACGATCTCCCATAGGTCCTGTGCGTGCATTTCCGGGACGACGACTATCCTATATTCATTAATGTATAGATGGGAGTTAGCGCAATTTTCGTTTCTGCCTTGGCACGCACACGCTTGCCTATACCTGCGGATCCACCGGCCAACCAGGGACAGTTGCTCGCTGCAGTGATCCAGCCGATTGTATCGTTCGTCGTACTCGGTTCCATCATCGTCCGTACGTGTTCTACTTTACCTGTGAGCGGCAGTGAGGTGTCAATCCGTCGCAGATGGTCTTTCCATCCCATTCTTCAACCTGGGAAGAGGCGTCCGATCCCGGTCTCGCACCAATGCCACACTTTCCATCACGCGAACGGGTACGAAACCCTGGGGAACCCTTCCCGACTGGGTCTTATATGCCCGCCGGCCAGAAGGCAGACCATGTGTTTCCACTGCTCCGGTCACCAATGGTGATGTTGAAAGTAGCATGGAAACTAATGGAGAAGCCCGATTCGAGCTTGGAGCTCAACCCGATCGAATAGACCACGGTCCGCTCTCGATACCGAGGGCCGTGATCCCCGCTGCGGCAGCGGGTGCGGAGGTGGTTGGGATCACCAGTCACCGTATTCCAGCCAGCCATGAAGCCACCAAACCCACACACGTTTGTTCCCTATCTTGCTGTCCCCGTGATAACCTACTGAGGAACTTGCTTAATCTTCTCTTGTATTCCAGGTCATCGAAGAAGCAAAATGTGACAGTGTCGCATTAGATGCAACGATACCCCTGCCCGAACTAGCACAATTCCCTCGTAGGGAATGACATCAACCGATGGCCCGCGTCGCACTTAAGTTGTGCTTCATGATCACGAGCCTGAGCACAAGATATCATCACTGACGCTGAGTCTTTTGGTGGTGATCGCGGATATTCGCAGTGACTTCAGCTATTCCCGCAGCGTTCTCGCAACCTTTGACCTTGATTCATTTCACAATGTACAATTGCTACAAATGTGCCCGTTAGCGACACTAAATTATACGCAAGTCACAACCCCATCATTATGAACGACTTTTTCCATCCGGTTTATGCTGTAGGATACGCTACATAGTTCTGGGTCACGGAAAGTACAGCTACGGCATGGGGGACAATTAAATTATGTGGGTGATGGAACTCGCCTTCGACCCTGTGGACGTTTTCACCTCATGCTTGATTGCAATACATCCCGTTGTCCTCACCGTATGGCCGATCGAGAGACCCTCGTTTATGGATCATGTCTCTTGAGGGGATCTGGAATTTACAATGTGTCTCCTCATATTACAGTGTCCGCTGTGTCGTGCCGAACGAGCAAAAAGAGAATAAAGCACTAAGTAGGGTATGTAAGATGGAGATGATTGAACGAAAGGCAAGGGGAACGTCGGAAAAACGTATGACCACTTCTACTGTATAAATAATGCACGGGTCCATAGCGATTGTGTGCGCGACCAAAGATGGATAGTATGTGAAGAAAGTGAAACGGGCGACGTGCCCCGTTCTCGACCAAACTACTCGAATGGATTCGTGCGGCCAGCCTGTCGATGCGAGGAAACAGGTATCAGGAGATGTGTTCAAGGTGATGTCGTAGACAATCCCACGTACCTGATTGTCGCCTCCCCGGTCGGGACCTTCTCCACATCCACACAACCACTCGTGCCACCACCGGACCTCTCTCTCTTCTGAATGTTCGCGCGGCGATGGACGAAGAACGGGTTGCGATGTTGGTTGGAGAGGCGTGGCGCGTGGTGTGTCGTCTGGTGGAGGAAGGCCCAGTGGGCGAGGCGGTAGGACAAGGGATACCTCACTCCTCGAGGTTCGCTTACGAGCGCTCGTTTTGCTCTCCGCGCTGAGGCGCGTCGTCGAATCTATGTTTGCTTGAAGCCCCTGTTGTGCATGTGCGTCTGCAAACGGGGAGGGTGAAGACGGTGTGGAGGGTGGTAGCGTTGGGGTCGGAGTTACGGGGGTGAGTGTGGAAGTATATGGACCTGCGCTCTCGGAGGGATGTACGAACGGATTTTCTGACGTGCCCGAGCCTGTTCCCGGGCCCGCGTCCATGCTCGCGCTGCGGTCGAATATGGAGGGACTGGGCGAGTGGACGACGACCTCCCCAGACAGACGGGTACGATCGATGTCGTCGAGGGGAACAGCGTACCCTTCCCGAGCGACATCAACGGATTCGTGTGTTTTGAAGGCGCGGGTCCCACCTGGGCCCGCGGAGACCCCGGTGGAGGTGGCCCGGCCCGAGAGGACAAGGCTGGCTGTACGGGTGACGCTAGAGAGGAGGGAGGGTGCGGGTGTTTGCTGCACGGACTCTCTGACTGATTTCCGGCGTTGTCGTTCGGCAAGTTCCCAACGTTTGAGGGTCTGGTAATCATCAAAAAAGTAAAGAAAGGGTCGTCAGTGGGTGTTGGACGCCAAGGGAGGTGAGAATGCCGTCAAGAAAGTAAAGGAATGGGCGCGACGGGCGCACGAGAGATATGATGGATGCGTGCACGCACCTCTTCGACTCTTCGCGTTTCAGCAGCTTCGTCGGTCATGGGAGGGTATGCTTCGTGCGCACTCAGGCGTTGGGTATCCGTGTCTTCTTCTTCGTTCTCGGCCTCTAATATTTGTTTTCCCTTTCCTTTGGTGTGACTGCCCGAGAACAGAGGTGAGGAGGACCGTCGCGAAGCCTGCGAGTCGAATTCCTCGTGACGGATACTCCAAGGATGTGGATGACTGAAAACTTCTTCTAGCAATGACGGGGAAGGTGGGAGCGAGGGCAGTATCACTGCCTCGAGGCGCGGTGAAAGCGATGCGGGCATTCTCCTCGCTGTCGTCGTCGTCGTGGTCGTTGTCCCGCTGCGAGCTCGTTGAGGCGTGCAATGAGAACGTCGGGATTCGGCTCCCCAGAACCCAGTTAGGCGTTCGCTACCGTTCCTGCATTCAACAACCGCAACTTTAGCCGTTCATTGTACACTCATCACCCAGACTCGTCCTGTGCGTATCCAAGGGCTATATTAACAGGCGGTGGTAGGTGGGACCAGATGGGGCTATCCGAGTCGTACAGCGAGAGTGATCGTCCCAAGCAAGGGTGATCCATGGGGTTCGCCCCGCCTATCTAGGTTGAATATCGTACGCGTATCCATCCCAGCGACGCTGCCTCGACGTGGCAATCACCTACGCGACGTCGGGTGCAATGAGTCCTCCGCGCACAGTACGTCCGATCATTTAATCTCGCTCGTCGCTGGCGGGGAAGCGCGTGGGCCCAGCACCAGATCCGATTTGGCGTGGTCAACGCTTGGCAGACGCCACGACCACGATCGAATAACTCTATTACGAGTCATAAGCCCGTGGAGCCCTGGGACTGGCATGGACGATGTACCCGTGTTCTCCACTCGGCAGCATTCACCGACGGTAATGCTAATTCTTAGGTGGCGAAAAAATGCATCGAGGGGATGGTCCCAAGGGCGAACATGCGGGCCCACGCTGCTCCGAAGGCGTGGTGGTCAGTAGGACCGACACGCGAAAGAACGCGAATCGGCGCGTGGGGCGCCGTGGTTCAGCCAACCGTGAGCCGAACGAAGAGGTTGGCAGGTGAATGATGATTATTTCCCGAAAGGTGTGGATTTCGTCGAGGTGGACATTACGGTCATCGCAAGACTGGTACACGGTCTGAACGCCTGTCGAGCGTGGAGCAGTTCCGATCGGAGTAGGGGTACCCGAGCGTGAAGGGGAAGGACGTATAGTCAATGCAAAAGTGGATACGGTACAGGTACCGACGCGCGTTAATTGATAGTCGCGTACGATGAACCCCTGTATTACTTGCCACATCCCGGACAGCAATGCACCACATCGTGAACAAACACGTCGCATTCCGTGCAAAAATCGTGGCTGCAGTCCGAACATCGATACCGACCCAGGGGACTGAAGCCCTCCGAAGGGGGCGCAGTAGATGGCGTCGTTGGAAATGCACGCCCGCACGCATGACACATGCTTGCGCGATCTCCGACCTCCTCCACCGACGCTCTACAGGCGCTTGTTAAACGACGCTATCAACATCACAAACGAGCATCGCTTACACAGCTTGATAGGGCTTGACGGGGAACAAGTGATGATAGCTCCGCGCGAGATGCGGAGAACTCACGATCATCAGGCCGCAAATATCGCAGTCCGTCGGCACGTCGCACACCTTGGCCATGCACCGCGGACAGAGAAAGCCCTCGCTCTTCATGTCCGAGTGG
Organism: Sutorius eximius; assembly: GCA_038089815.1. Taxonomy (NCBI): domain Eukaryota; kingdom Fungi; phylum Basidiomycota; class Agaricomycetes; order Boletales; family Boletaceae; genus Sutorius; species Sutorius eximius. Next base: position 21,201 of record JBBPLN010000085.1, on the reverse strand, counting down.
CACACGCAAAGGCTCGGTGGTGACGAGTCAGGGAGGCGCGTCGGGAAGCCCATCATCATCAGGTCCGCGGCTGGATTCGCGCTCCCTCCCGCGCCGATGCGAGCCACGGTGCGTTGGGCCGGCGGGGGAACAAGCTCGAACAGCAGGTCCTTGAAGTGGCCCTCGTTCATTGCCACACCAAATTGCCCTGTCCATCTCATCAACGGTGAAAAACACGTCCATCGTACCGACCCACCGCCTGTTTTGTCGCACATATCCCTACATATCTTCATCTCCGCCGCGAGGGCAACCACGGATATTCGAATCTTGTTCTTCACGCACGCGTCGAGCGTGTCGTGGATGTTTCCCGGGTCGCAGGTCGTCAGCGAGCCAAAGATGATGAGAATTTCGCGCGACGAGTGGGTGGGGAGGTGACTGCAGCTCTCAAAATCCACAAGGAACGACAGCGAATCGCGCTCACCTCATGCTGCTCCGTGCCATCTCGATGGCGTTCTGCAGGCTCGGCTCGCCAGCGGGTTCGAGTTTCGTACGGTCGCTGAGCGACTTGAGCACGTCTTGTGGGTTGCCTGCACATGTGTGAGTGGAGGCGCTGCAGAGTCGGAACAGCGTCCTACCAGACATTTCACCGACACGTTCGCCAATGCCACCCCGCATGCCAACGACCCCGATCTGACCGAGAGGATTCTGGTCAAACCACTCCACGACAAACTCGCGCGCGTACTGCAGGGAGAGGTCGAACCGAGTTGGGCGCATGTCGCGGTCCATCATCGCTGCCGACAGGTCGAGCAGGAGTATAAGGTGTCGTATAATGGTGCGCCGGATGGCTGCAGCCGGTGCGAGCAGTCTAGCGGTCACGATGAGCGCGCGAACGGATACATGAGAGTCGGTGTGCGTGCCTTCGGCGTCTGCTTCTCGCCATTAGGTCCTCGACAGCCCCCTGCAAGCTACCCGTTTCGTCCTCCTGCACGGCGTCCCATGAGCGCGCGTAGGATGCCTCCCATGTATATGCTTGCTGGTGGAGAGTTCAGGCGGAAGAAGGCGGACAGCGTGGAGGGACGTACGTCCTTGGCTTTGCCCTTTCCCTTGTCTTTCTTGCGCTTGTCCGTGGTTTTTCCTTTTCCTTTTCCTCGTGCACGAACTTCATCGTCCCCTAGCAGTGATATGTCGGAATCCGAGTCTACGTCCATGTAATTTGGATCTGTCCGCCTCGTCGGTGCCATTGTGGGCTTTTGCGTCGACCTCGAAAAGACTGAATCTAAGACTGGCTGTGGTCGAATCGAGTGTCCAAAAGATGTTATGTACCACGTCAAGGCAAACAATTAAGCTTATGTATAATCACTACTACAAACACTCTTCATACATCACCCTTTCTTGGGGAACTGTCAGTGTCTTTGATGCTCCCCGTCTCGACGACATCGCCCCAGACGTTCTCTACCCACCCCAAGCAACTTTCCACCTGTTCAAACACCTCTACCACGGCTCGGCTCAACACGGGATCCTCGAATCCCCTGATGTCCGCGACCGTCAACGGAAAACCACCCCGCGGGGTTTGCGACCCGTCCATATCCTCCGGATCGAGCATAAGCCTCAGCCGCTTCCCAGCCCGTTCCCCGACCCTCCCTGTCCGCATAGCCGCGGGCCCAGCACCTGCACCGCCGTTGTGAACAACCTCCCCCTGACGACGCTTCACCAGCGCATTGGACAGCTCCGTCAGCAGACGAAGCTGCAACAGCTTATACACCGGATCCCCGGGTCGAAGTGTCCGGTCGACGGCCGCACGCAGCGTTGCTTCGCCCTCTGTGGACAGTGCGTTGGCCGGGGTAGATGGCGTGCTGGTGGCCTGTTGTCGCATGCGGACGACCTCGTCGGCGAGGTTGATGAGCTTGGTGTCGCTTGCACCTGGTTCCCCAGCGATTTCAGCGCGGAGAAGTGTCCAGATGCGAGACATGAACGAGTCGGGATCAGAGTCAGGCTTGCTGTTAGAAGAGCGCGTAGGGGCGGGGACACGCGCGAGAATACCCAAGGAGGCAGCGATGACGAGCGCCTGTAAATAGTTCTGTATCTCCAAGAGAGCCGGGGCCGAGAAGAAGAACACAGGCGGAAGTATGTTGGTATCCGGCCCGGAAGACTCTGTTGGTTCGTCGGTGCCATGGTCGGGGGATGCAGGCGGTGACATCCCGACGGTCCTCAACGGAAGAGGGCAATCAACAGGTGATGACGAACCCAGTTCCTGGACAATGCGAACGATCCACAAGAAACGCGGCTCCGCAGAAATCGAGCTTAGATGACCGGAAGGTGGCTTGTCTAGCCAAGACGTGCATCCCTGCCTTATCCTATCCGGACGCCAGATGTCGATCACGATCTTTCGTTCTTTGGTCTTGGCCTGTTTCGCGACCACGAACTTGAGCTGTTGTTCTGTCATGCTTCCCAGGACAGTCTGGGAAAGGTCGTCTTTCATGATTCTGGAGAGGTGTAGAATGTCTCTGATGGTCTCGGCCACCAGTGTAGCTAGCGCAACCGGACGAGAGGATCGAACCGGGGGGTCGTGAAGCGATTGCTGGAAGGCCTCGATTTCGGGGTCGCGAACTGGCGCGCAACGTTCCCGAAGACTAGCCAAAACCTCGCGGAGGTGCATGACGGCCGAGTCCAAGGGTGACGATGTTGGAGAGAGGGGGCTGGACAATGTCACCAGCGTGGGATGCTTGGGTGGCAAGAGCGGCGAAAGCGCAACATGAAGGTCTCCGTAGAGCAACCTGATGCGAGAAAGTTGAGCAGAGGGTTCTGGGTCGGAGAGGAAGCGCACGGCCTGCATGGACCTCAGCCGTATCCATGCGATAAGAGTAAAGTACGCACCTCGTCCCAGAAAGCCTTGTGTACAAGGCCCTCGACCTTGCTGTGTAGCGCCGACCTTGTGTTCCCATCGGTGTGGGGGCGGGACATGACGGACAGGAGAGACTTTCCGGGCGGCAGCACCTGGGTAGGGTCTGTGACAAGAATATGGAGAAAGTAGGCATGGTTCAGGGTGTCGATGAGCTCGAGGGGAAGAATAAGTTGACCCTGGTTGGATATGAGTGGGGATGATATGGGCTGCGGTACGACGATGGTGATCTTTTCGTCCAACGACGGTCTCTGGTGCGACTCGAGTTCCTGCGCAGGCTCGTCGGCGAGCTGGATGCGGAGGGCATCAAGGAGCTCGTCGTTCTCTGTGGAGCGATCCCAGAGCCCGCGATCTTGAAGGAGCGCAAAGTCACGGCGCAGCGCATCCCATGAGACTGGATGAGGTCGGTCTGGGTATCGCTGGATGTCGGTGAGGAGCGAGATGGTGTCTCTGAGGAGGGCGTTGTCGGGGACAGCGTCGGCGCGGGCAGTGAGCTTGTCGAGGATGCGCTGCATGAAAGAGCCAAAGCGAGCTGTGTTGTTCTCGACCAGCATCAACTCACTTTAGGAGACTTTCTTTACCGCCCACGTCCATGTCGGACAACACGACCTCGACGCCCTCGGACGGCGCGCCCGTACACCATGCCAGCCCCGTCGCCGCCTTCATCATCGGGCTGACCATCATTGTGCTCGCATCCGTGCTCAACGCGGCCGGTCTGAATCTCACGAAACTGGATCATGTGAGCTGGACACACTCGCACCGTGTCGTTTGCTCAACGTTCCTTTTCAGGTCCGTACGAATGCCATCCCAAAATCTGCTCGAAGACGTGACTGGCTACGACCGCTGTGGCTATTGGGAATGACCCTCTACATTCTATCGCAACTCATCGGGAGCACCCTCGCCTTGGATTACATGCGAGCGGGCGAGTCCTTTGCCCCTAATCACACTTTTGGTCGCTCACGCACACCACGCCAGAATACGTCGCTCCTCTGGGCTCTACGTCTCTCATCTTTAATTTCCTCTTTGCTAGCTTTTTGGTTGGAACGCCAGTTACCCGCACAGACATTTATGTCCGTCGTCACGCCACCTGCCCCCTTTGTCCGACTGACCATTGCGTAGGGCACAATAATTGTAGTTATTGGTGTCATTGGCATCGTCGCCTTCGGTGGCATCAACAGTGGTCTCTCTTCAGAGACCAACGTCGACCATCTTACTGCCCTCTGGCGGAGGGGTGGATGGCTCGCCTTCTTCTTTGCCATGTCCATCGCTTTGCTCATCGTCCTCAAGTTTACCTACTCGCTCGACGCGGTCCTCACGTCCCGTTCGGATATCACTTCAGAACCCTTTACAGGCATGAGCACGCGTAGACCACCTTCCCCTAGCACGACCTTGGTTGGAAAAGTCAAGAACACCTATGCTTTCATCTCGCTCTGGATCAAGGAGAAACTCGAGATTTGGACAGCACCCAAGGACGATAGACAGATCGCGTGGATCCTTGGGATTGGTTGGGCATGCTGTGGTGGCGGACTGGCGGGTGGATGTCTCGTGTTTGCCAAGGCCACGTACGTATTTATCCTCCAAGTCACTGTCTCGTTGTTGAGAGTCCTTGTAGCGTCAAGTTGCTGACCGGAAGCTTGTCCCACGAGAATCCGGGGAATCAATTTGGACACATGGCACCCATCCTCACAATCATCCTCTTGAGCATAACCGCGGTCTTTCAGATCATATGTCTGAACCGTGGTCTCAAAGTGTATGACTCCACGCTCGTCGTACCCGTATTCTATGGTGTCTACACTGCCACGGGGTATGTCGCTCTGTTTGGCGTGCAGCCCTTGCTTACTCGTTGCATCTAGTTTCTTGAACTCGCTCGTGTTCAACGACGAGGTCGATTCCTACAAGCCCTGGATCCTCTTTCTTATTTTTGCTTCCATCGTCGTACTCATATCTGGTGTCGTTCTTCTTACGAGCAAGAAGCCTGAGCGATCGCAAGGGAATGTTGCACTGTCGCGTACACCGGGTGCACGATCTACCATGAAGGGTAACAAGGACGGTAACGCAGAAGACGAAGCACAGGCACTAGGGGCGCCGGAAGAGGGTGAATCGGCAGCCCATGAACTATGGCAGCTTGGCGACATGAGCGACGACGAGGACGGCGTTTCCACCGACACCATTCGGAAACCCTCGAGGGAGTTTGGGGATGGGGGTATGGAAGGGGCTGAGGAAGGACGTCGGTTGATTCAGGACGAGGAGAGGACGCGACACCGACGGTCGACATCGTCGGATGCGACGCTGGGCCGTAACGACGAGCACGACGATGAGTTTGGGGAGTGGAACAAGTAGCGTACGATGATGCAAACAATACCCGATTAGACGCGTGTGTGGCTGAACGTAAAACGACCGTTGACCCGCTACGCCGCGACCGCAAACACGACTCGCGTACTCGCCGCGAAATATGGCCGACAAGAGCAACAGCCAGGACAAGGACGTCGATGAGCTCGACGATGACTATGGCTCGGACAGCGAGAACGCAGATCCCAACGTGTTTCGCATATCCAATGCCTTGACACCCCCATCCGCCATGAGCTACAGTGCACAAGAACTCCACAGTGAGCCGACCGACATCCTCGACTGGCCTTTCCCTGACATGTCGTAGCGTTCATACACGAGGGGTACATCGACCTCAACCCCAGCTACCAGCGAGGTACGTCTCGCCTACCGCCGCCGACGCACTGAGTCACGAACGGGGCGCGCATAGACGTAGTCTGGCCAGAGAGCAAGCAGATTGGGCTCATCGACTCCGTCTTTCGCAATTTTTACGTGCCACCTGTCATATTCGCAGTCCAAAAAGACGAGGAAGGGGAGACAGTGAGGGTGTGCGTCGACGGCAAGCAGAGGTTGACCTCAATACAAAAGTTTCTCGATGGCTTGGTGAGCGACCACGTCCGCTTCTTTTCCGCCCTTTCCGCTAACTGCTACACCGCCAGATACCTCGTGAGTATGACTGCCCAAATTTTGCTGTATCGTGCCCAGGGACCCTTTTTGTCTAGATCGTGATTCGCGTACCAAGAAGAGCTTCTGGTTCGTCAGATCAGACGCACAAAAAACGACACGTCTAGAAATCCCCGAGCAGTGGAAGCGACGGTTTGCAGAAACGAGGATTACATGCGGTCAGTTCCCTTGCTGTACGGGTGGCTCACTATTCACTTCCGTCGCCAGTCGAGTACCATGACCTTCCGCCAGGCACAGAGAGAGAGATTTTCCAACGGGTGCAGCTCGGAATGAGCCTGACAGCCGCTGGTGCGCATACATTCAGGCGTGCAGGGCGACGGACAATCTAATGCCATGTAGAAAAACTGCAAGCGATTTCCTCAGCCTGGGCAAACTGGATAGGCGATCTCGAAACACGACACGTCAACTGCGATGGCGGCCTCGCCGAGGTCCTCGAGTGGGACACGCGACGCGGTCGCGACTTTCAGTGTATCGCGCAGATGGTGTACTGCTGTGACATGTTACCCGACCATGCCCTGCCGTCGGCCCAGAAGCTCGAAAAGTGGCTGTCGCGCGTGGACAAGCCAAATCAGGCGTTCAAGAATCATATAGACGACGTGTTGAACGAGTTTGGGTACATCGCCATGACGCCTGGGCTCAGCTCAGCCTTTGAGCAGGTCGACAAGCGCGTCGCGCCCGTCGAATTTGTGTTCATTGGTACGGTTACATGGTGTCGACCGCCGTTTGGTGCTCACCGCTTGCACTTGCCAGGAACGCTGCTTTACATCCTTCGGGAACACTCGCACCACGAGCGGGCCAAGGCCATCTTGCATATGCGTCTACGGATCCGAGAACAATTCCGCGACATCCGAAACAATGGCAACGTCGGGAAAGCGCTCTGGAATTTCATCGACAGTCTCATGGGACCGTCGGGCCTCAAGATTCTCTCGGCGAACAAGAGCTACGGTACCGCCCCGACGCCGAGCTCACAGCGGAAACGCAAGAAAGGCGTGTCGGACGACGAGGACGAAGAGTACCATCCTTCCCCTGTCAGGACGCTGAGCCAGGGTGTGAAGACGCGAGGAAGGGGGCGAAAGAGGGAGGAGTAACCGTGAGGAACGCGAGACGACTGTGGATTTACGCTACTTCTTGCGATGGCATAACTTGTTCTAGCCTGTCGACGTTCATTCAGTGTACATGATATAATATTACATCAAGAATCACATCATACGAGTTGTGTGGAAGTCCCTACTGTGCTGGAGTTATCTGGTAGCCCAAGTATGCACGTGCCGTTCAGAACAGCATCAAACCTTGCCACCTAGTTATTCAAGCCCACTCTAGCGGTGTACCAAGTACCCTCTGGTGCTGTCATCGCACGCGCGTATTTGAGCAACAACTTGTCCCGTTCTTTTGCATTCAGAGCAATGTCAGAGAGGAAAGGCTCGATCTCGTCGTTCCTCCATCGCGGGCGCGTGAGGAACAACTCTGCAAAACGTGCGGCGGGATCTGTCGGGAGCGCGGAAGCCGGGAGGTAAGTCAAAGTCGCGCCCGAGATCTCGCTCGGATTTCGGAGGTAGTTGCCCTTGTCGTTGCCATGAGTGTGGGTCTCCCTGCGATCGCGGATGAGACAACGTACCGAGAGCAGCTGCAGCGAGACGACCGACTCGAACGCGTCGCCGACGGCCTTCTTCCATTTGGTCATAAACTCTGTCTCAAGTATAGGCTCGTGCTTTTTCAGGACGCGATGTTAGCTGGAGGGGAGATGGAACGATGCAGAGCAGAGCAGAGAGGGCACCTTGTAGTGTCTGATGATCCCCAGTCCGATTTCTGCGACCAGCGCGTTGGCGTCCATCTTCCACGTGCCCTCCTCTACTTGACCGAACCAGGATATGACCTGGTTCGACACCTCCCTCGGGATATCGTGATCATCAGCCAGCGCAAACACCAAGTCGTCCACCGGCGCACCCTCGTATGAGAGGCCGAGCGACGTGATGTAATTGAGGAGGAGCTCCAGGATCGTGTTCAGATGTACGGGCGCGATCGGTCGGAGGCAGCCTGTGCATCAACAACGTTCAGCGCGCAGGACGCCACGGGAAGGACGACACACGAACCGTCGAGGACGAGGATCCGTCGTTCCCTGAGACCGAGTCTCAACTCAGCGTCGCTCGCCTGGATCTCCCCTCGCGCCTGCTCGTAGCTATATCTCGGAAGCGTCGCCTGAAGTGAGGACGCGGACACGCATCAGTGACAGCAGCATAACACCCGTCTCGACGTGACTGACGCGTCGATCTTCGTCCCCCTCGTCGTATTCCATCCCGCGGAGGAGCACAGCCAGCTTGTGTAGCTTTGGGATGGACGGTACCAGCTCGAGCACCTCGTGCAGTTGTTCGCGGACGTGGGCCGTCCCGTCCGGGTCGGTCCTGGACGGTGTCACGACGAGCACTGTGTTGGAGAGTACGACCGAGCGCAGCGCGTAGGTTTTGTCTGCTGTGCATACCACGGCGTCCTCCGTTGGGTGTCCTTTGATGGAGAGTCTGTGCTGGATGAAGAGATTTGGCGTGCTCGAGGGCACGACACTTACATTGGCTGTGATGCTTTAGTCTTCACCGCCGAATCGATGAGCTGGCATAGTTCGGGTGGAAGTTCTATCAGACGGAACGCGCCTGCGTCTTGCCTGGTCGACGGAGAAAACCTGAGTTCTAGTTCGCTCGTCATGGAGAGTCCAAGTCAGATTACCTTTACTGTAATACAACAATAAATACACGCAGCAGATGGCATAAATGTCCACAAATTACGACGAGGTACCCTCTACAGGATAGAATCTGACCTTAACCTCTGACACCTCCTTCCTCGCGTCCCTGAGCCTCTCAGCGATCTTCTCTTCCAACTCGGATGTGACGAGGACGGTCATCGTGCGAGGTACGTCGACGGTGACATCAACACTCATCAACGACCCAGCTCGCCTGGCTCTCAACTCCCTGATCGCGAGTACGCGAGACCCCTCCGAGACAGGTGTGGCATCGCCATTCGCGGCGTCGTGAGACAGCAGAGGGTCCAACGCGCGCAGTAGCTTCTCTCGCGAACCCTTCGATATCCCAGCGTCCGTCAATTCAGTAAACGCACCCCCGAGCAGCGCCACGCCCTGCCAAAGAATGATATACGACACGAGCAAACCTTTGATCAAGCCGTACGTGAGCGATCGAGTGGTTCATTACAGATCGCCGACGTACCTCCGAGTGGGTCGAGTGGCAGAGCGGGGAAGATGGACGACCCTAGGATCGCAAACAGCGCGACGAAGCTCGAGTATGCATCGCTACGGTGGTGCACCGCATTCGCGTACAATACAGGACTGTGTTCTTCGTCGGCAACCTTTTTCGTGATGCGATACAGCCATTCCTTTGATAACACACTGAAGGCCGCGAACCACGCCGCGTTGGGATCGAGTATGTCTACATGTGTATGTGCATGTCCGATGGACGGGACGTGGGGACCAAAGGAGGCAATGCGTTCTAAAATGTCGTGGAGTTGACCGGGAGGGAGCGTCGACACGGTCCCCGAGAGAACCTCCATCAAAAGATGGTAGGAATGAAACCCTATGCTAAGTGCGCCACCGATCAAGAGAATTGAGACTGTCGTCGTTCCGAGAGTTTCGAACTTGGCAAAACCATACGGGTATCTTCCAGAAGGCGGTTTTCTAGATAGTTTCCAGCAGAACAAGGTGACGAAATCACCCAACAGGTCTTAAGGGCGATGAGCACACGTGTCGTGACATAAAGTACCGCACGTACCACTCAATGAGTGACCTGCGTCAGCAAGCAGCGATGCAGAGTGCATATACCACCCTGCAACCCCTTTTGCGCCGGTCAATCCCACGTTAACAAGAAGCCCAAGCAGGGTTATTCGACTGCCCCGATCGCCTGCAGAGGTGGGTCGGCCCAGAGCACCACACCAAGCGAAAGACGACGTACCTTTTCCTTCAAAGATGCTTACTATCTGTTCCGTACCGTGAGAGTGGTCGTGATCATCATGCGAATGTGAATGGAAGATGGAGTGCGAATGCAAGTGGTCGTGGTCGTGGTCGTGTTCATGGCCATGGTCACCGCTAGCGCTCTGTGCGTCGGTGTGCGTCGCATCACGGCCCTCGGGTGCATTCGTTGAACTGGACCTCTGTTCCGACATGGATGGGGAGCGCGCTGCTCTGACGAGTGTTTCGGAACGAGGTGTCAATATGGACCTAGAGACATGTTGACGTGGCGTGTTTGAGACCCTGCACAACCGAAGCGTACCTTGCCCCGCTAGCGAACCCACTCTGCGACCTCACTCCAAGACTTGCGTGTACGTGGCAGAAGACCTCCTTTCTCTGTGTGTCAAGGTGAAAAGTAGAGAATGCTCGAGGACAAAGAGGCGCTGTCTTGAGGAACCGACCCGCCGAGTCGGGCATCAGGACGGTCCGTCGCGAAGGACAGCGCCAAGGCTGTCCGAGTGCCAACTTCATTGATCTGGTTCGTTGGCGGACAAGAGAGGTCGTTGCAAGTTTCGATGCTATGATATATCAGTCATATGGCGTATGTGTTCAGGCCATTTCGTATGACGAGTCATCGTGCTCTCAGGCTGTCACAAGAATAGTCTCACTCGACCTCGGGCAAGGAGGTAAACGTATTCGCTGTCGAACCCCTCTAACATCAGACTCTGTAGCCTAGCGGGGTGTCCTACGAGCCCTCTCTACGGTCCGCCTATGGAAGGTCATACTATCGCCGTCAACACTGCGTTCCTGTCTCTCGCTGGAAAGAAATCCAAAAGAAATTGTGGACATAACTGCTGAATCGAGGCGTTTAGCCTGTCAAGCGTCATAGATGCCTTCCAGCAACGCTTCCACTCTAGGCTGAAGCTCTGGATCGCTCCCTGCCAAGGCCGACTTTGCAATCGTCGGCAAGTTGGCCCTTGGGACATTGTACGACGCAAGCGTGCGGTGCAGGCCTAGACCACGCACGAGTCTGGTCGAATGGCCGTCAGTCCCTGTCCGACACGAGAAAGGTGCGCATACTCCTCGATCTTGTTCCCCAGTCGTCTGATATCCCCCTCGACTGATCCGGTGACAGGTTCTCGCAGATAGAATAACGCTTCTGCTAGTGCAGTCTTATCTTCTGGACTTGCGATATCGGCTTTGAGGATAACGACAGAAGCAAGCGTCAAACACTTGCAAAGCGCTTAACACCCTCAAGTCCTCGGACTAAGAACCACCTTCACTCACAGACGTGATCCCGTGCGGAATTCCGTAGGTCGCTCCGAGTTTGTGGCCCAGAGAATGTGATAATCCAAGGGAACTGAGGAGGATTGTGTGAGAAAACGGTCCCCAATTGTGGTATGGTTTGGATACTCTGCTTACCCGTACTTCTCGATCATGAGTGGCCAAAGGCTCATCCATGCGGCTATCAATAGTTTCTGCCTTGCCTCCAAATCCCCAGGCTGTGCCTTGCTCTTTGGGAGATACTTGAAGAGGTCTGATACGGCGGCATAACAGAGAACCTTCAAGGGATGGGGAAGTGAGTTGTAAAGGCCCTCTGCGATTTCAAATGAGTCCCCGGCATGGAGCGGCGATTTGTAGCATACCAACAGCATGGTCCAACGCTCGAAGGCCAGTTGATAGCCTGTATGTGCCTCATGTTGAGCACGAGATGAAAGACCGAGCCTCGAGGCGTACCAAAGTTCCTCCGGGGTGGCCAACGTCACCTCGGCGTCGAGGATGATGCCGGCAGGGGCCAGCATGGGGTCGGACACGCTGACCTTGTTGCCATGTTCGTCAGTGTATCCAGCACCGCCCTGGTGGAATGACTCATCGATAGAGGGTTCTTCGCCAGCTATGAGTTACTCACCCTGTACTCGGCGGCACTGAGGGTGGTCGGAATAGCGATATGGTTGAGAAACTTGCCACCGCTCTCCTGACGAAGACGATAAACCATGGCTTTGGCTGCATCGATGGGCGAGCCACCCCCGATAGATACGAGGATGTCGGCCCCGGCGGCCTTGAACGCTTCCAATCCACGTATGATACCTTGAACAGGGGCGTGCTGCCCTATCTCAGAGAAGGTGGCAGCAAAGGCACCGTTGTCTTTCAGGATTCCCTCGATGGTGGAGACCACGTTCGTCTGGATACATTGTGCATCAACACGAAGATGGAGCAAACGCACATTCGCCAATGCTGACCTTCTCTCGGAGAGACTTGCCCGTGACGACAAACACCTTCCTGCCACCCAAGGTGGAGAGTAATTTAGGGAGGGCTGTGTGCACACAGCCGGGTCCGTAGTATATGCCCTTCAACGTGTCATGATAGGCATACGATCCGTGGAGACTGCTATTGGAGTGGGCCATCCGAGTACGCACGCGTATGGATCGGTCACAGTGGTTGGCGCGTCGAGAATGGAGTGAGGATAGAACGTTCCTCCTGGACACGGAACGTGATTGGTCTGCTGGTCGAGTGCTATCTACAGATTGATCTGGTCTACCAGGTGTGCAACGGGTAATGTGAGCGAGGGAGTTCGGATCGCTCCATGAATCAGCATGTGCGTCCATGTCCAGCTTATACCCCGTCGGATCCCTTGCAGAGCCCAGGTCGACACGATTGGAACCGTCATGATCCCCTCGGATGCGCAGCCTCAAGCGCTCGACGATAATAGCGTCATTCCATCCTGATGTTCCTGGAAGACACGATGCGTGGCAGCGAACAAAATGGGAACGCCAGCCTTGTATTTGTTGGTTCGTCCGACGATCGGCTACTCGTTTCTCTTCAAACATCGTTGCGCAAGGGACACATGTCTGGTAAAGCAACGTTGATACTCGAAAGCCGCACAACGCCCTGTCTCGTAAGCCAACGGTATGCAATGGAGAGCCCATCCCGTCGGGGGTTCGGTGATTGGACATCACCCATCACAGATCAGGCAATTCGGCGAAAAAGACCAACCCGACTGGTAAGGGGCAGCCAATGGACCATCACCTCAGGAACATTCTACGGCAGAGAGAAAGCCCGAGCATCACATCACGACGGGGCGCGTGAGCTTGAGAAAGACAAGTTGCCCCTGCCACTTCCTCTTCGAGACGACTTCGCGGCAAAGCATGCCAGCGCTCAAGCCCAGGACAGGGGCCAAGCGCATCATCACAGGAACTTGGCGACCGTGATTCAGCGCGGGGTAAGCGAGTGGTGCCTTGGCAGCGTGGCGCATGGAATGATCTACCCTCGAGCGAGTGACCATGGGTGTTCTACTTGTGAAGGGGCGTGTGCTTCCAAGCGAGAAACGGGGCGGTCGTCTTGTTGCCTGATGACCTCCCAGCGTTTTCTTATCTCCAGTCAATCTCCTTTCGAGCCGGAAATTTTCAAGAGATGGACCTGCATGCAACGGGCCATGGGAACCCATGAGACGCCGCCGGGATAATTCTGTCAACACATTACCCTTACTGTTAGACAAGACCCGCGACTCGGCTGCGTGATACGCTCAACCACGAACCTCTGCGTTCTGCCAGGCACTAGGAGATCGTGTCTTCAGTCACGTCTTGAAAAAGTCACGGCAGGTGATATCTAGGGCCAGATGGCGCAAAGCGGCTCCCGAGCTGGAAAACAAGGGGAAAGATTTGCCACAGTTCGATCCTACTCCCATCTTCCGACTCACCCTGCCCCCGAATCCAAAATGGGAGCCGTGTCAAGGTACTTCGTGCCGTACGGAGCTCGACAAAGCTTGGGCACAAGACCGGCATTCCCAGGTATGTGTGATCCATGCCGTCGCGGAACATGTGGGGGTCAGAATGCGCTGATCCATCAAATTTAACTTTGTTTCTGGGGCATGTGGAATTGACTTTGGCTTTCATACAGCCGTGTGTACGCATTATTGAACAGGACAGTCGTTCCCCGCCCGACCGCCGACGGTCTCTGCCGAGGGGCAACCCAACCTGACGCTGTCCAGGTGCGCCCATTGGGTCGTGCCATGGCTCAGTGTACTAACCCCTAGTACAGCTATTTTTCCCTGGTGGGCTTTCTCTGCGCGCTTGTTACGTAGTCATCCATTTTTTAATTTGACAAGGTTGCACACAATCCGCCCCTCAGCGTTTCATTTTCGGTGACGTCGCCGAAGCCGGAAGAGACCCGAGCAAATATTTATAATGACGACCAACGAATTTACGGTCAGCCTCGTTAGCGAGCCGTTTGTGGACGCAGCGAACCCTGACGCACCGGAACGTGTGGATGTGTGGGCGTTGAGCGGATTAACAATGGCACGTAGTGCGAGTCGACCGTTGTTTTTCGGACGCCGACGAAACCTGTCACACGACCACCATCGAGTTCGATCTAACATGCGTTTGCTCATTTCGGACGTGTCAGTCTAGTGTGAGGCCCTCTTGGGTGAAGGTGGGGTTCGAATGCAAGGTACGTGAGATGCCCGAGTGGTAGGCTTGGTTGATGGATCTCTCTCTGATACAGTTGCATCATGTTCTTGATATTCCCGAGCCAGAAACGGGAACTGTGACCCAAACGATGAAGTTGGGGCTCATTAAGCGAGTTCACGTGCGCAGATCCGTGTTGGGAGAGGATGGGACCATCAACCTGGCCAAGCTTCGAGCGGTGTGTCGAGTGGGAGGGTCGACGTACGCTCGGATCGGGCAAGGGTTTAACCTGAGACGAGCGAACTGAGGAGAGATCAAGGGATGGAGACGGCGGAATGGGGGGTGGGCGTGAAGAAGTAGCGCGGGCCCTGGGGGATTCCATTCTTTGGAAGGGGGTCCGATATGGAAGTATGCAGATGCGATTCCGAGGGCGGATGGAATTAGCAAGACGTGTTCCCGAGCACAGGACACGCCCCCGGAAAGCGAGGCAGGACTGTCCTGCGCTGATCTGGAGAAATGAAAACCACGCCGTCTTATCGATGACGGACGCGCTGGGATCCTGAAAAAAAAAAAAAAATTGCACATCCGCGAGGCAGAGGGGACGTGCGGATCCAGATCATCTCGACTTATATACTCTTTAACGCCCTCCTCGTCGTGCCCATCGACGCCGAACTCGACCTGCACGACGTACACGACGTGCTGCCGTTCCGTATACGTACTTGCCACGTGTGTCCGCGTTCGTACCTCTTTGCTCGGTCCGCTTCTTGTCCTTTTCTTCTTTCCCTGTCACCGACCCAACAAAGACAGCGCATACATCCACCTTCCGGCGCACGGTCACACGTCCTCCTCCCATCTCCACGTACGTTCACATCGTCCCTCTCAACCCGCTCGTGACTCACCGCAGCAACAGCACTCGGGCGCCCATGGACAACGACCCTGCGTCGGCCGCAGAGCAGCGCGCCAATGCCGTCGCGAGGTTACGTCGCGCCGCGTCCCTCCCCCGCATGAAAGACGGCAGGCGGCCCCCAATGCACATCGAGGCCGTGAGCGATGGAGAGAAGTTCCAGGCAGAGGACGAACAGGTCGTCATCGAACCCACCCACGACAACTCGTCCAGTCCCGATCCCAGACCTGACTCTCCCCCAGAGCAGTTGCCCGCCACCCCCGAACCATCCACTTCGGCTCGGAAACGTCGCAACCGCTCCCGTTCCCGCTCCAGGGGCTCGAGAGACTTCAAGGGCAAAAAGCTTCCCCAGTCACCTGTCCCAACCTCCGTCACCCCCAGCAACGATTCCTCCCCAGAGGATTCGCCGCCCTCCCCTCCGCCCGTTGCGCTCCAGCCCCCCTCCGTCGTCGCACCGATACCCTCCTACTTTTCTACTCCCCCTGCATCGAGAGTCCTCATGTCCCCCAATTTATTATCCCCAGGAACTCCTCTCCTCTTTCACGGCGCCTCGCCACCCCCGCCGCTGATGCCCACACTAGACGCTATACAAAAGGGCCTCTTGCGGTCCAACAGTGTGGCTGCGCGTATGCAGGCTCTTCACAAGCTCACGGGTGGAAATCCAGAGTCCCAAGATTCCACATTCTCTTCACCGTCAGCATCTCCACAGCCTGGTTTAGTAAAGCTTGGTCGTAATAACACCGTCTCCGGCGGTGAACGTACGGCTGCTCGCATGAAACTCTTTACTGCCCTCGGTGAAAGAATCAAAGAGGCGGATGAAGGAGGTACTAGCGGGGGCGAGGAACGCCCTATAGTCTCTACGCCTTCAAGGCGAAGACGACGCAGATCAGCGCGCAACTCGGCTAGCAAACCTACTCAAGCTGCGGCTACCGACGAATCCGAGGTGTTATCCACTTCAACGAGTACTCCGACCCATCCCTCCACACCCCTACCCTACACCCAACCATCACTCACGGAACCCAGCCGCACAGCATCCACAACACCTATCCCTATCCAACCTATAACCGCTCCAAATATCAATCTCGATGAGACTATCGTAGACAGCCGCCAGACGACCCCTGTCCGGGCTGTGCCTAATCAATGGAAGAGGAGAAGTATCGTGGTCGAACAGGACGATGATGTGATACCCCCTCCAGAGTCTACCTATCCTGGGCTCCCCACTACGCCGAGTCGTTCATCTCCTGGGCTTCCACAACAGTTGCCCCACTCGTCAGATGTGCCGACGATCGAGTCAGCCGACTCGGCTACGGGTATACCTGGTGTGCCATTGTATCTCTCAGCCGCCCAGAGGTCCTCATCACGGCAAGATCTCTTCCCTCCCAGCCCATTTGCGACGCCACACAAAGAAGTTTCATTGCCTTCTCGTGATGACGCGGATGACATGGAGTCCGAGGATCCTGAGCAGGTCGTATATCCCGCCGATCATCTTCGGCGGTCGCCCTACCACGATGCTTACGACAGGCAGATCAGCTGGATTGCAGACCCAGGTCAGTTCTTGAGTGCCGTTCCCTCCATGACAGGCATCTCATATTCTATAGTTCCCGAATCCAACATTGCTGTCCATAACGAGGATGACGAAGACGAGGAGCAGTTGCGCGGCGTTGTCGAGGAAGATGATGACCTGATCCCTCCAGAGTCTCCTCATGAGGAATTTGGTTCTCAAACCGAAGAGTCGTCACCTCGCGCATCTTCAGGTTTCAAGGAACTCGTGGTCGATATCGAACCGCCATCTGAACCACCTTCTGTCCCCAGTTCTCATGAACCCTCGTCACAAGCAACGCCGTCGAACACCGCTCCAGCCCTTCCTATCAGTGACGAGTCGGACTCATCTCAGCAGGCTTATCCCCAGCGTCTTTCGGTCGCGTCACGCATACAGAGCGATCGGTCACCTCAGACCACCGATTTCGACTTGGACAATTCGCTAGCTGTGCCAGAGACGCCGCTGAAGCGGGAGGGCTCTCTCGGAGCGTGGGGAAAACTTGTTGGTGCGCTTACGAGGAGCAGCTCGAGCAACGGTCGTCGATCTCGGACCAACAGCATAGCTACTCGGGAAAGAAGGCAGAACACCGACTCGAGCATCAGTCGGGAAAGTGGAGGAAGTTTAGCGAGTCCGAAAGCAGACAAGAACGAGCTTGGGTCGACATTCCCTCTAGGTGGCCAGCAGCCGGTGATGCAATCTTCATCTGCTTCGACGTCCATGCAATCATTGGCACTGCCAACGCCACCGAGAAGTGGCGTCTCTCCGATTCCATTGGCTTCCAACCTCGATCTCACTAAATATAACCAGGACGCTAAATTGTTCCCATTCCCAGGGATCAAGAAGCTCGAGGAACAACGTATTAATAGCCGGAATCGTCGGGGGCTGTCGATATCGTCGTCTACTCCGGACGTTGTCCTATCTCTCCATGGGAATGAAAACGAGATACCGCTGCCCTCGAGTTCGTCGAGCAACACACCCTCTAATTCTCCCGACATCAAACGAGATCGGATCCTTGCACACCAAGCGTCGGACACTCATCTGCTTTCCAAGTTCAAGAACCTTAATTCTCCTCCACTATCGACCGCACCTTCGTCATCGTCGCACGACTACCTCAGTGGCGGGCAAATACAAAATAGTCAGTCACCTGGTTCAGTACTGCTGAAGACACTTCCTACCAATCGCGAAGGTGTTCGCAAGTGGCTTAGCAATAGGTTTGGGTCATCGACGCCCACTTTGGCAAGTAGCTCGCTTAGCCCAAATTCCCAAACCATTCGCCCCACTGCGCCCTCCAAAAAGCCTTCTCTTTCCGAAATATTAAGGTGGAAGAAGGAAAATGACCTGACTTCAGATTGGGAAGACATCGGTTCTTCGGAGAAGTCGAGGACGCCGACGAGCAGTACCAATGGAACCCTTTTGCTTGGCAAGTCGCAAAACGGAGAGTTCTCTCCTGTCAGTCCAAATGGAAACTCTTTGCATGAGGACACGCAGAAGACACCTCGGGCAAGCAAGATCGCGAAGCCAGGCAGTGGTGTCTCCCCTTCTCCCGTCGAACCCTCCGCGCCGTCCGCTCTGGGAACCTTCACGTCCCCTCCTACCCCATCACCACCAGAGCCCTTGCCGCCATCCACACCGGACCCTTGGTCTTCCTTGTCTGACTATCCTCCTCCAACTACATCCGAGTCATCTTCAAACACGTCTTCGCAGTACTCAGAGTTTCCCTCTAAGAGCGCTGTCATCATGGAGCGTCTGGATGACATGCTAGGACGTGGGTCAAAGAGCTCCGTTTGGCCATCGGTGATCGATGACCCGCCCCGGAAGTTGCTATTGGCAGCGCCTGTCCTGCAGGTGGTCAACTCCGATACGGTCAAGGATCGTTTTCTTTTCCTCTTCAACGACATCCTCATCATTACCAAGCCCATCATCCAAGACCCAGACGCCTTCCTCGAGCTGACGAAACCGAATCCATCGGACAGAAAATTCGTCGTGAAGAACGTCGTGCTCCTCCGCAATTTGCGGTTCAGTGGCGAACGTGAAGAGCCCCAGTCACGCACTGTGCCGCGCAACACTCTTACTCAGTCCTTTGTGGACCAGTTTGCCAACGACGCCGATCAAGCCATCGTGTCTCTCTTTAACAGTTTGGCACAGCCTGATGATCCCGTGGCATTGGCACACTTGTTATTCCGTACCCCAGAGATCGATCGCGCACAGCTCGGTGATTATCTGTCCAGGAGGACATCGCGTGTCGTTCTCAAGCACTACCTCGACGTTTTTGGGTTCACCGGTGTCAGGGTGGACAAAGCGCTGCGCATTTTCCTGCAGACCATCCACGTTCCAACACGTGCCATCCAGGGATTCAGCCCCCTGGATATGCTGCTTGATTCCTTTGCCAGTCGGTGGTACGATGCCAACGGGAAGCAGGTTGCCTATGACAAGGACTTGGCTCACAGATTCTCGAGGGCCATCGTGCAACTCAATGAGGTATTACACGGCGGAATTTCTCAGGAACCTGGCCCAACTAGACACGTTGGGAGAAACGTCAGTGCCAGAGACTTCTTGGATGTGTTCCGACGTCACGATCCTCGTGGCCTGCTGTCTGATGACACGCTTAGCGACGTCTACGAATCCATCTACCGTGAACCGCTCTCGCAAGCCCGTCACCCATCATCCGACGGGCCTACCGAGATTACTGTCACTTTCAAGCGCGTACAGCCCTCGCGTCTGACTTACAAAGTCCAGTCGGAACCGGTGGTCATCCGCATCCCTCAACCTGACCCGAATTTCACGATCGAGTTGTTCGGACACAATCTCACTTTTGATCCGCCCGTTCTCTCATTCGCCAAATCCTCCGAGGCGTCGTTCAGGGTGACGGGGACGTTGTTCGGTCTGACTGCGATGTTGATGTTGCGTTCTGGGTCGAATGCGCTGCTTTACACCGGTCTCCCACCGAGTTGGCCCGTCTCCGTGGAGCGTGCGTTCATGCGGAATACTTTCCAGGTCGCGTTCCTAAACCACAACAATGCTCCGCGAAGATACATGTTCAGCTTCGCTGACCCGCTTGTTCGCCACGAGTGGGCAACCTCGCTGAAGCGACTGACAGATGCGTCCACAAGCATCTCTTCCGCGGGACCAAATCTCTCACCATTTCAAGCAAAGTTTGCGCGCGCTGTCGGCGATATCGTGTTCAGGGTACTGCAGGAGACGCTCATCGGTCCAGAGGCTCTTTCTGCTCAACAGCCACCGCAGAAGCTGGGCAGCGTACTCAAGCGCCTTAACGCTGCGAGCAAGTCTCGCCATGACTCCCAGTTTTCGTTGTCTTCTCGCGACATCAGCGGTTCTTGCGATCTCGTTCGGTCCAAGTCGCGGAGCAAGGTGTATCACCACTTTGGACTCGGGAAACTTGAGGCAGAGAGCAATCGTGTCACTCCCTCCCATTCGAGAAGTAGCAGTGAGGAGGATGCGAATGGGAACAACTCACGGTCGCGAGCAGAGGAGCGGCTATGGTCCGGAAAAGATTTGGAAATGTTTTGCCAGCAGAATAGCTCGATCGCGCAAGTGGTCGAGTTGCTGTTGCCTGTCATCTCAAATCAGCCAATCCAATCCCACTGACGCTTTCATTCATTTGGTAAGTCCCTTGCGCGGTACGTCCTGGCGGTGTATTGACCATCCGTTGCAGATTCCTCACTTTCGTTATCGATTTCAGTCCGATCTATATCTATCATCGCGGTCCCTTATTACTTAGTTCTTTCCACTCTTAGTATGTGTATTCATTCATCGTTTTGCTGTAAACTTGTCGTCCTACCTCGTCATCAACGCATCCCGTTTTCTTTCCTTTTCTCTTTTTCTTTTTACCAATACCAAGACATGATGCCAATCTGGATTTTGGATGTGAACGCGATAAACTTTAACGCCAGATCGGGTCGTCGTGAACGGCAAGCCAGTGGCGACGTGTCTGGTCGAGGCTGTCCGCTGTTGCCCTTGGCCTAAATGCCCCGTCTTGGCACACCCACCACCCTTTGTTGTCCTGGCCCTTGACTTTGAACCAGCCCAGTCGCTCATGGCGAGAACGTACGCCGACGTGAACGCTTCCCTGGGCTGTTCCTGGTATGACTACGGTCAGCACCGCACAGCACTCGACGTTGGCAGTCACAGATCTAACCTGTGCTGACAGAGGCTTCTGACATCGAATGGAGCTCCCCAGAACGTTATGAAATCACTGAACGCATAGGAGGAGGAAGGTATTCAGAGGTAAGCAGTTTGTAACACGCCAAATGTGCTGCACAACGCGCATCACGCTCTCGCACGCAGGTCTTCAAGGGCATCGACATGGTCAACTCGGAGACCTGCATCATCAAGGTCCTCAAACCCGTTGCCCCGAGGAAGATCAAGCGCGAAGTCAAGATTCTCCACAACCTGACAGGGGGGCCGAACATCGTCGCCCTGCGGGACGTCGTCCAGGACTCCTCTGCGCGGTGCTACAGCCTCGTCATGGAATATGTGGAGAACGTGGAGTGGAGGCTGCTGTTC
>JBBPLN010000084.1:0-45227 GCA_038089815.1 Sutorius eximius | reverse complement strand
CCAAGCCCCGTCAAGTCTGTGCCCACGGATCCAACTCTCAGTCCGCCTCTTGTGCCGCTTACTAACACTATTCGGACTTCATCGAAGCTCAGTACAGGGACAAGCCATACCCAACCACTGAAGGGTTCGCCTCATCACGGTAACAGTCTATGCTCATCTTCCCGATATGAACGGCCATCTTCCTCGGCGGCGTCACCGTCGTCGTCGCCGTCATCTCGATTCGGTAGTTCGGCTGCTTGCCCCGGATGCCAGAAAGCGGTCTCTCCGATGGAAATGGGTGTTGTCCCCGGTCCTCAAGGGACAAGATGGCATGCCACTTGTCTAGTCTGTGGGGGGAAAGGTGCGGGCAAGAGCAGGCGGGACAAGTCACAGCCAGGATGTGGTAAAAGGCTTGATTCTGCCGCAAAGCGAGATTCAGAAGGCGGCGTATGGTGCAGGGAATGTCTGGTGAGTCTTCAACAACATTGCCTGCTGGTGATTCACACCAATTCGACCAAGCTCCTACTTCCGTTGCACATGAGAAACTCGCAAGTGGAAACATCACAGAAACCGCTCACACCGTCGTATACTGGCCGCAGCGTCGGAAGCGGGTCATTTGTGGCTCCGCAGTTGACAGGTACTACGACAATTGCACGCCAGTTCACGGGACGGGGTGGGGGAGATTCGGGTATCTTGCGGCAACTCACAGGAGGGGGGTTGAGTCCAACAAGGCAGCTTGCTGGGAGTCCGACGAAGCAATTGGGACTCATGACGCCTCGTCCTAGACCGAAAAGCGTGATTGGGATAAGGAGCAGCAAATCGTCCGACGAGGGTAGAGGAATGTATCTGGTGCGACAAATGACGGGAGGCGGTGGCTCGATTGCCATGTGACAGCAGGTGGTGGTGGGTTGGGACCGTTGCTAATTGTGTCTCTTGTGTCGAGCGCGTTGCCATGTATCCACACGGACACGTTGTTAATGTCAAGATCTGGTTTGAGATTCTTTCTTTAACCGATGACGATTTACACACACACTAAATCAACAACCCCTGCATGACAACCTATACTACTACCCGGTCTGCGTTCGTTGCACCTTCTCTTCTCACTTCCCGACCAGCCCAAAGGTGCTCTCCCTCTCCTTTCACGCGTACCATCCTGATCCACCCTTTGTCTCGCAGTGGCCATCAAAGCCTAGCCGCTGATTTCGCAGCGGGCTGTACACATTTCAACCTGCAGCGGTTGCCTCCGCGGTCAACTTCGCTGCGCTCAATTCCCCGAGGGAATCCTTTCCTTTCTTTTTAATCACTCTCCCTAATGGCAGCCAATCATTTGCTCGCTTGTTATCCCGCGACCAGTTGGTATGACTTCACCTACTCTCTCTCGTGGAGTAACGACTGTGAGGTTAGTACAACGCCGCACAACGGAAGCCGACGCTGACGATAATAGGTTGCGGAAATTCTCTCGGACGTCCCTTTCATATCTGTGGGGATCTTGGCGTTCGCCATGTCAGCATTATTTCTTTTTTTGAATAGACTATCCCTGTCAGTGCCGTGATATCGCGTCTTGTCACAGCTTACCCTCTCTTCTATTTCCCTGCAGATCAGCATTCTGGCTCTTTTGTTCTACCCTCCTAGCCTTCATCGGCGCGGTCCTGGACTTGGGCCACGCCCTTTCCAATGAGAAGGCTGCAAGCGCAACCTTCATAGCGAGCCAACCCACCATCAGAGCAAGGGAGGTCTTGTTCGCGTTATCCATAGGGCTTCGCTTTCTGTTCTATTGGTCATACGTCGGAGAGCCTCCCCTGAAGGCTCGATCTACCCCAGCTACTCAAAGGGTCCAGAGAATCGGTTTTCTTACCCTTGAACGCACCGAAGAAATGCACAGTGGAAGTTGGATCCGTCGAGGATTGCCATGCAGGATGCTTGGCATTCCCTTACTGGTAGCCATCGTAACCATCACGGCCCTGCAAATTGTTTGGCGGGTGGTCCCTCGATTCCACCAATACAGCAATATCTACGCCGCGGACGTTGCATTGGAATTACTTGCGGCCGTCGTACTCCTCGTGAAGCTCTTGTCGAACACAGTCACCGGAGACTCGCACGGTTTAGTACATACATTCAGGGAATGTCTCCCCCCAATTTCTGGCCTTCTCGTAAACATTTCCATTGGAGTGGGGGATCTTCTCAACTGTGAGTGATCGCGATTTTTCTTCTTCAGGAGATCTTATCTCTTCCACAGTCGCTTTCACTGAATCAACAGTTGGTCGTCTGCTTCAAGCATTTGAGATCTATATTATCATCGTGTTCGTCGTGACCACCGCCTTGTTAAGGCATCGCGACACCCTCCTCTTTACGGCCTCGTCGCAAGGCAATACACGCAAGGATGCCGGGTTCACACTCCCAGAACCCTCCCGTGTATCCCTATTCAGAATCACACCACCGGTCGTCGAAACGCCACGCATGTCGATGGTCCTTAGCGCCGCAATTCAAAACAAGGGGTCAACTCGGGAGATGCTCAGTCATTCAGCGCGTCGTTCGCTGAACCACGCAACATCTTGGGTATCTGGCAGGTTCTCAAAAAACCGGTTGCGTAACGAAGATGAAGAAGCTAAGCTCTGGGACGCTGAGGAAGCGAAAGTGAGCTACTCGCACATTGGAAGTGTACACACGCAACTGCTCGCCAGCGCTGTGTCGTTGGCGCGGGAACCCGAAGAATGGCCAGAATCACGCAATGCATCTGCCAATCATGTAGTGATCACTCCTGCTTTAGATACTCGGTCGGCAATTGCGCAGTCCATGAAGGGTTCCATTCATGGCGACCAAACAGTACCTTCTCATCGAGGGGACGTCCCGCAACATACGCTTCCACTTCAAGCTCAAATAAGCGCCGCCCCTGTTTCGTCTATTTCTGCGACAACCTCCCCAAGGACAGAACAAGCAGAAAGCGTGCCAGGTGTCCCAAAAGCTTCTCCTGTTTATGGTCTTGAGGGTATTCAATCGCCGCCAAGCGCTCCGGACTCACGGACGTCGTTAGACAAGCTTCTGAGACAGCAGAGCCAGCTAGATCAGAGCATCGAGGCGCTCAAATTGTTCTCCACAAGGATGTCCATTAACTCATCATCTTCCAATTCTATCCAGAACCGTAAAAGCACGGAATTGGCTCGTTCACCTTCCACTGGGCAAAGGACTGTTTGCTCTGATGTCTCCTTGAGTAGCTTTCCCGTTCCTCCTTGGTCGACAACCCCGGTTCCAATGCTCCCTTCACCCCACTTGTCGCCAGTGGTACGCATACGAGGGGATAGACGTGTTCGCCTTGCTGCTGCTCTATCAACCCCCATTCAAGATACATGCGCTCCGGTCCCCCCTAATGTTTCGGCATCTCTGGCTGACATTCCAAGTTCCCCACTTTCTGGCCGCGTCCCACACTCTCCTTTAGGGGAAGAGAATGAATCTCTTCCTGCAGAACTCGGGAAGTTTTCTCCTTTTGACTCTGGGGGAACACGATACAACGTGACCTCGTTCATTGGTGGTAGGCTTTTCGCTTGTTCTAGTCGCGACTTTTCTGACACCATCGAAGGTTTAGCAACTCCCGATGAACCTGGACAAGGAAGTAGGGAGAAGTTATGGTGGCCTAGGGAGAGTGACTCCGGGGTTGGGGCTATCCAAGCTAGCTCAAGCGTCAAGATTCCCTCAGGCATGTCACCCGTGCTACGGCGGCTTGAGAAACTACCGGCCTCGCCTGCCGCGATCAGGCTATCGCCTCTCTCTCGTTCTTCAAGACCGTCGCAGGGAGTTGTCGTGGATGAACTGGCAAACACAATGCAACATCGGATCGATGACCAGGCATCTAGCTCTTTGGTGATCGCTCTCTCCCCGCAGACCCCTGTGACTCAGCATCCAGAGAAAGGACTGCCGACACCACCAACCAGGCCGCAGCCTGCGCGGGTGGCCGGCTCGCCAATAACCGGGTCTGCAGAGGGAGCCGATCGAGCTCAGAGGATATTCGTACGGCCAAGACCTCCGCCGCTTGCTCTCCGGTCATATGGCACACCGCAGGTACAGGTGCTGACTGAGGACTAGAAGGACTTGTCTTTCTGTATCGTACCATTTCATCGCAGTGTGGTTTGTTCTACAAGTTAGTGGATGTTTTTTCGATTTTTGTTGCAAGCAATCACGTGCTTTCCTTGACCGTGTGGGTTAGTGCAGTATTCGATCGAAATGGCTGTGGGCGTTGAGGAGCATGTTGGGACTTTCACGCTCTCCCTCGTACTCCCACCATGTCCGCATTTCCTGACTACTACAGCATCCTCGGCGTGCAAAAGTCTGCCTCTTCGGAAGAGATCAGGCAGGCGTACAGGAGAGAATCTTTAAAGTGACAAATGCCAGCTCGTCAATGGCGTGCCTTGTGCTCATTCTGGTCCTGCAGGACGCATCCTGACAGGCTGACAAAGGCAACAGATGCTGAGAAGAAAGTTGCCACAGAGAAGTTCCAGGTAGGCCTTCCTCTCCTCGAGGAACAGCACCAGAGCCGACTCACGTCTATCTCGTTTCCGCCATTGCCAGGCGGTTGCGGATGCATACTATGTCCTCTCTGACCCTGCTCGAAGGAAGGAATATGACGCTCTCTATTCCTCGAGACCTCAGACAGACAAGAGCACCGACCCGAAGGCGTCGTCGAACTTCTTCCGCCAGTTCGCCAGTATGTTTGGCAACGCAGCCGCAGGCAATGCTTCCAAGAGCAATGGACAGAAACAGAGGCCAGATGCGGAGAATGTCTTCGCTGACGTTTTTGACGAGGTACGCGTTCGGTTTGAAGAACACCTTTGCTCATCAGCTGAATCGAGCCAAGCTCCTTCGCCCCGAAGTGGCACGGCACACGCCGTGGTGGTCTTACCTCGGCGCTGCATGCGGTGGGGGTGAGCCAGCTCCATATAAGATATGAATCACCCTTTCACCTCATTCACAGGCCTAGGTTTCATCGTGGCCAATGTACCAGGTTTAGTGCTTGGTGCCGTGGCCGGCAACCGAGTAGGTGCAATACGAGATGCCAAAGGCAAGAGTGTTGCTGCGGTATTCGCAGAACTTGGAGCGAGCCAGAAGGCAGAGGTATGCCTCGTTTTTGTCTATCGCCCTAGACGAGACAGAATATTTGTCCAGATTCTCCGCGCGCTCGCTATGAAGGTGTTGGACTCCGCGCTGTAGCTGGGATGATGTTTCTCGGATGGTTTTGCGCGCCCAATGTACATGTCACACCTGAATGGTATACGTTGTATATAGCCTTTGCGTATATCTTAGCAAATCCATAACACAATCTCTTTTCGTAAACTCCAACCTTGCAGTTGCAGCATGCCACCAGTGTGTGTTGCCACTTCTCCAGGTTAGCCAACACTGCTCAGGGACACCGACTTGGAAACGAATGGACTTCTCTGTAGAACGGAAGACCAAAAACCGCGCTGCAAGCGTACCCGTGAGTCGACGCGACAATTCGAGACTAGGTGAGTAAATCATTGAGTGTCACTCTTCATGACGCTTGTCCATTGAAACTCTCATCGCAGAGTCTTTACGGTCGAGCAAACGGAGTGAGCACACAATCCATGTAGTCTGTGGCAGAGGTCCTTGAAGTTTGTAGATCTTTCGATCTTGAACGTCGAGGACACAGCACCATCGAACTTGCCAGGCATCGTGATCGGTGAGCGGTCACGCGCCTGGTAGCATTGATTAGCAGCCAAACCGACTCGTAGCCCGTGGACACAAGCGCGACTCGACATCTCAAACTGATTGCGTGGTTAGAGTCTCAGCCTCGCTGATAGAGCCAATTGCTGATGCTAAAGGACAGCGTCCTCAGAAGAGATGCAAAAGGTCGTCGTCAACGTCTGCTGTACCCAGCTTGTCTCAGCTGTCCAACCAGCTACAGCCACGCAGACGTTCTCGATCGAGAGCTGGTTCACCCACAACAGATATTGGATATGCTTCGTCAGCACGAGCGACTGCCCGGCTTGCGCGCAAGATTCATCCTCTCGTCGATGGTCGTAGCTCAGATATTTATACACATCTAGCAGGTCCAGGCGGTGCTAGAAAGCTGCTCAACGAATCGTCCGCCGACTCTGTCGTACTCTCCAGTTCAAACGGGGTGGTTAGCCCATGGTCCACTAAACAGCCCAGGGGGCGCCGAAGAAGGGTCGTCGACCTTACAAATGAGAATGTGAAGAAAGATTTGATAGAAGAATGGGCTCGAATGCGTCAATCTCAAGGTGCCCTTCCGCCTTCGGGGATAGATGAAAACGCCTGTTTGGGCCAGATGCATTTACGCGATGGGAAAGCCGACGAGCTTGCTTCATCTATGCAAGTCGAAGAGGTAACCCAGGGGAACTCTTCCGACGTTGACTTCGTTAGAAACGAAACGACCATCACCAGCATTCCGCACCCAAGAGAAGCAGTACTTGACGTTTCCACGAGGCATTCTACTTCAATGGGGATGGAATTTGAGAATGCCTTGCCCGGGTCAGGGAAAAAAACAAATCACCAAGGCTCGACACTGCCTGCTGATGGCGGAACCGAACACCTTGGCGTGGATATGGAAGCTCCATCAAGATCAACACCAACTCCCGATCCCCATATGGGCCAAGCCTTTCCCAGTCACGAACCCGCTGGCGTCCGTGCACATCGTCTTGCCTCGGTACAATGTTCCGAGTCTTCTCCGCCGACACTCTCCCCCCTGCATTCACGGGAAGATTTTGGTCGTATTACGAAATTGACAAGGTTACCTGCAAATGATCAGGCTGAAGCCCTGGGCCTCGATAGTCCACCAGAGGGTAACCACCTCTCTCAGACACCCTCTATCGACAATGGCAGTGTTTACCTGGATTCCGATGCAGAATTCTATATGCTCGACATCCCGGAAATCTTCGCCTTACCCTGGGTGCCCGTGACTCCCCATCTTTATGTGCCGCCCAGCCTTGGAAAGCTCATTTCTGGTAAGTAAATGCTCTTGGTATCTCTGAATTGACTTCATCTTCATAATAAGGGATGAGGGAGCAACTGATGATGGAGGCCCGTGCTCGTCGAAGGGCGGAAGAACTGTTTCAGTCAGAGTTGAATCGGCGCGTATCTGTCGAGAAAGTCATAGAAGATTTGCGGACAGAGCTAGAAGAAAGGCAGAAGGGCTCATCTACACGATGAAGATGGTCCACCGGTGACACGCTCGCCCTATTCCATGACACCTGGCGACTTGTGCTTTGTGTACCGAGCGTATGAATATCGTGACCCCAAAGCAGAGTTGTTCCTGCCACCCCATAAATTCACGGATCGAGGTTCAAAGTCCCCTATCCAAGTTACAACATGTACTCGGGTTATGATACATTCAAGAGGGTCTTGAGAGGGCATATCGAAAGAGAAGAGAAAGCAATCTACACGGTAATTTATGTGCTTGGCAATCTTAGGAACGACATTTCGAGGGGAAGGAACCAAAAGTGCGTGATGGTATAGACAAATTGGCTTCTGGCTGGGTACAACACGATGCTTGATATTAACGCAGTATGGCTAGAGGGTTTTCTTGGGTCCGTGTACAAGTGCCCGATCGACGATTAGAAAATAAACAAAAAATATGTCGCGAAACTTCGTCGTGGTGGATCAGTGAGCTCGCCACCAGTGCACGAAGTACACTTTGGGGATGCAGGAGAAAGTGCGGATGTAAGAGCACTTAATGCCACAGCTCTCCCACCTGTGACTCGTCTGCTGACGAAACATTCAGTGTCCTGACTGCCTCATAATCTCCGAGGCTGCCGGCGCCGTTCGCCATTGCTAATGTAAGGGCCGCTATTGCCTTGTCCGCACTAGAAGCGGAGGTTAATTTAGCACCAGACAGTAGATGACAAGGTGACTGAGGTGGAGAGGATGAAGGGTAGTTGGCATCCTCTGCGTATGACGTTGATGAAGACACGGCCACCATTGAAGCAAGAGAGTCGGAGGAGGATTGAGACAAGGTTGATTTGAATGCGTTGGTATGAAAAGAACTTGTAAAGTCAAAAGACGTGCTGAATGAGGTGGACAGATCCGAAGACCAATTGCTGGTGTTAGGCTGAACGTGTGATGCATTGTGAACGAAAGGAATGGGATGGAATATGCTAGAAATGGGGGAAAGTCGACCGGATGGGTTGGTTTTTGCGTGCGACTGGAAGTCACTATCGTCCATCGCTCCCAGGCTGGACGAACGCTTTTGTCTCGAGTGGAACGGTTGAGCGTCGAGAGCGCTTGAAAGGATCAAGACGTCGTCGTCGTCGGATACAAAACTCTTTCCGGTAGTACCGGGTGTAGGAACGCTGGGGGAATAGCGCTTTCTGCGACGCCTCTCGATGCCTCTTGCACGAGAGTGTTGGGCGGATCTAGAGCGCGAATCTTCGAACTCGCGCATGCGCTTGACGAACCCCTCGCCGTTCTCTTCGACACTTCGATGAAGCTCTGAAAAGGCAGCCGATCGAAGCCGAGCAAGTTGCGATTCTGAGGATTCGCATGTATCATCGTGGAGAAATGGCACGGCAGAAGAGGGGACACGAGGATTGCGGTTGGATAGATTGCCTCCGCAGAGGAGGTGATTGGGCAAAAGAAGGAATTCTGCAGAAGAGACAGGGAAGAGAGGCGTATGTGGGGCAGAGGAGCTAGAGCTGGCGGTACGACTGTCTGCGGAGGCGGGTGTAGAGCTCCGAGTTGCCTGGGCAAACCAGAGGGGTGAGGTGGATGGGGACAGAGGAAGCGAGAAAGGACACGTACGGAGGGGTCTCGTCGCAGCCTCTTTCCTGTCCTCCAGATATCGAGGTGACATCGCTGGGAGTCAGGGAACGTGGGGGTGTCGCGGTGGGATGAATGGGCTCGTTTGTGTGCGGGTCGCCACGAAGATGCGGGCGCTGGTGACGGGGACGGGGAGGACGCTGAGTGGGACCGGCGACGACAACTAAGCGCGAACGACGACGACATCGACAACGACGACGACGACGACGACGACGGTGACGAGGAGTAATCTTGTTCGGACCCGTGATGCGATGTGACACTAGAATGTCACGTCACACCATCGTTACGTACAACAAATGAGCGAACCGGTCCACCCTACAAAACACGAGCGCGTGTTCCCGTTCCACACCGAGCGGTTCGTTCATCTCCAGTAGTACCCTCCTTGCCGTCGACGAGAGCCTGCGTTTGAGCAGCGCGTCGAATCCGTCACACTCCTCTGCGCTAACCAAGGACCGCAATACACCACCGAGCGCAGATATCCTCCCGTTCACGCCGGTATACATCCCTAACAAACGCTCAGCATCGTTTCTCTCTCCATGAACGAGCGCTTACTGATAGTATCGTCCCTGTGCTCTAATAAGTGCGCCAATGCATCGCATATCGTCGGGAGGACGATCAATGCCAGGGGTTCATCTTCACGAGGGTACTGCCGCGAACATATTAGCAAAGCCATGTCCAACAAGTACTCCAAACCCTCTAGATAGGTCAGCGGCTCAACTTTGACGATCGCGGAAGTGATGTACAGCGAAAAAGCAGCTAAACAACTCGGATTCAGCCTGTACTGCATTGTCCGCCACAATCCGCACTTACATGCCAGGAAAAGGTTGACGTCTCCCCTACACATCCCGAGACGCCACATAACTTCGTCGTCAGCAGCCGCATTGACTTTGCAGAACGGAAAGTCGATTCCCGATAAATTTGCGATTGCGATGCATGTGAGGAATGTTTCGCAGAGGAAACCCCTGTTATTCAGAGGCATTTCAAGAACTCGCTCTCCAACCACATCCATAAGCTCGGTAAATGAATCCGGGCTCAACGGTCGAACACCTTTGAACATCATAACAACAAGGAACTGCATCAGCTGTGCCGCGTGAATATCCCGTGACTGATCATCTTGGGACAACATCCTGCCAGCTCGATTGTGACATTGCAGGATGGTCGCTTCCTATTGAATGCTCACGTCTTTGTCTGTATGAGATCTAGTTTCGTTCAGCCTCTTATCAAAGAAGAGAAAATAGAACCATACTTTGACCAAGAACTTCTAGGAAGCAATAATGACCATCCTGAGCAGCCGCCTTCCAAGCTTTGCGGACGCATTCTTCCCCCACGAGTACCAGACATTCGATGACCAACTCATTCACTGTCGCGCCTCTATCACGTGTTGGGAAACCGAAATCAAACACTCACAGGCTGAATATTGTTCCCCCTGGGATAAGTAACCAAAGAGAATTATCAATGTTCTGCAGCATTCCTCTGAATTCCGAATCCCACACGAGTTCCGGTTCATCCACTGAGAGATCAAATAACAGCTTCCATGAAGAACGCTTATCATGCCTGTTGGTAGCTGCTTGGAATGTCCGCCGACGAAGAGCACCGAAATGAATCGGGAGAGAAGATCCTAGAGAATATCAATGAGATGACCCATGTCTATCATACTGTCTCACGATCGTCACGCTGATCATCGCTGCTTGATTCCCCGTCCTACTTTCAGTAGGCATCAAATCTGAGACGTGAAACAGGCCTGCTCCGCAGTGTCGAATGCATGCCGTGGTCTGAAACCCTAAGACGCAGTCGTTTCACGAACGGAAAGGACGTACGAGGCACATGATCGTGTCTGCGTGCAAAACGCGATGTTCCGGCCAAATACTCCATGCCCAGCAGGGAACGACCCCCCACCGCACGATGACATTTCTGGGCACATCGAGATGATCCAAAGAACCCAGTATGTTCGCTTGGGTAGGGTACTCTCCCTCGTTCAGAACGAATCGCAGAAGCCGCATGGCGGCAGCGACCGTGTTGGGGCGGAAGGCAACCGCATGCTCCGGGTCAATGGTCGAACCCTGTACAATATCAGCAGCCTAGGACGATGGTCATCAATCATCGGGTAAAGATCGCGAACTGTGCTCACCACAAACAGGGAGATGGCCATTGCGCTAGTGAAACGCTCCTGTAACATGAGGTACCGCAGGCCCGGTTCCGATACCGAGCGCAGCCTGTCTACCCGAGCCGCACTTTGTCTGACAAATTCTGCAAATGTAGAAAGCAACTTGTGTGTACTGTGAAAGGCGCCGTGATCTGATATTGCTCTGATTGTGCGTTACGTGTCACTGACGTGTTCTCCACACCCACTTGACCCGATAGTGCAGGATAGAGAATATACCTTGCCACCATCAACCTTATGGACAAGCGTTTCGCAGCAATCGACACGCGCTCTGACAAAAGCATAGATGGAAGCATATCCCAGGTGTCTGTGTCGCATGAGATACAACCATGTTTCGGTCGAACATGTCCCACCTGGCAGTTGTATTGCAGCACGAAGGTTATCCTCTTCTCTCTGAGCCTTCAAGGACTTGGGAAGTGACCGGTCGGGGTCCTCATCGAGTCCGGCCGCTATGAATGCCGCAACGTCACCGAGCCTAGCCAAAACGACGTCCACCCAGCATACAGTCGCCAGGAGTGCAGAACCCGGTTTGAAATCCCGCGTTGCGATGACACGAAAGAGTCGGCGGTACTGAAAGAGAAGATGGAGGAACGACGGTCTGACTGGACTCGTCAGAGCAAATGAGCGAACACAAGGAATAGAAAGAGCGGGACGACGGACGTATGCTGGTGACGTCTGGGATGAAATTGCATGTGCTGTCCACGGCCGGTTCCTGCTGCAGTACGGCATTGAACAGGGCAAGGATCGCGCTAGCACAATCTCGAATGAGGCCATGGAGTGCGGTATCCTGTACATTGGTTCGTAGAGCCGTTATGCGAGATGATGATGACATACCTTGCGAACAAGCCGAAAGTCGAGCGTCGCCAAAGTGTCCACGGCCCAGCTGACAGACCCTTGGCCTGCTGGCGTATGGTTTGTTCGCGTCGCAGACAAGTGGGCGAATGTTGTCAAGCTGGAGACGGCGTCGGTCGTGAGCTCGGGCTCGGGCTCTGAGTCTGTCTCGCTGGCGGACATGGAGAAGACAAAGATGCGTACAGGGATCAAAGTGACGGTACTACGCTCGACGTCCAAGTTCGCCAATTGAAAGTACAATTACAATCCCTTTATTGACTTCAGATATGAAACCACCTCCGTTTTACATTCCAAAGGGTTTTCGTTTCGCGAGAATAGAGAGTCGAACGTTTGGTTCGAACCTGCCGTCTGCGTGGTGCGTTAGAGAGAATAATTCATCAAGCGTAGCTTCAGCACCTCGCCGTCGCAAAACTGAACGGACTGCCACGGCTCGTCTTCCTCGGCCCTTATGGCGAGCAACATTTCTCGCCGAGCGGCCGACATTCCGCCTTGAAAGCCTTTGTCGTCTCCTGATTTGCGAGCAGAAACTTGTACCTCTTTTGCCTCCGCAGCCTTCTTCTCTTTCCTTGAGGCAGCGACGACTGAGACAGCCTCGTCCGGATCTGGGGGTGGGCCGTCGTCACTTTCAGAGTCGGACCCGCCCCTCGAGTGCCGCGCTTTTCGAGACGCAACGTCAAGGTAAGTCAAGGTCGGTCGGAACTGGTGCGTTTCACTGATGGGCACGAGGTGCAATCGGCCTTGCGTTTGCATCAGGACAGATCGTCGCCGACCGTACGGATACTCATTGAACTTACCGTCGCGCACGACACCGAGCATATAGGCACCACACTGAGGGATGGCGTCACTCCGCAATCGGCTGTCTGTCAACCTGGGTTCTCCGCCGTCCTTCTGCTTCAGGTGGTCGTCTTGATTCTTCTCGCGGTCGTCCTCGCGCTGGGCAACCCCAAGATCTTTGCTTTTATCGTGATTCCATACTTCGGGGCGCGCATCAACTGGCACATGAATCTCGATCTTGCGCGACACGGGTTTGACGCGGGCACGAATTCGTTTTCCACTGGCGATCGCAGACGGGGGTGCTTGGAGAGGTCGATGCAGAAGTGGGAATTGATGAATGTGCACGTTGGGACTCAGCCTGTCGGAGTAGTGGACGGGGAGGATGCTGACGAGCTCGTCGTCGTCGAGTTGCATTTCAGCCTGGACGTAGGAAAGTAGATGCTCGCGTATCGGTTGGATGTCACCTGCTTTTCATGAACACGTCGTCGTCGTCGTCAGAAAAGAGACCCTTGTACGAGGGCAGCACCCAGTTCAAGAGCTGGCGATTTTCGCCAGAGCGGTTGGACGTCGTTCGCGAAACGCTGAATTCGGACGCCGTCGCAGCGATCAGGAATGCGTTCGAGGCCGACGAGGTATCTCTGCGTCAGCGCACCCCGCAACCGTACCAAACTGAATTGTGCAGCCCAGATCTTCGGTCAACGTCTCCTTCCTCGACGCTCAGGAGGAGCTCCTCCTCGTCAAATTGTACATCACCAAGATTCCCCAATTATGCGGACACTTTGGCTTCCCAGAAGAGGTCGAGGCTACCGCCATATCCTACCTCAAGCGCTTCTATCTCGGAAACACGGTCATGGACTGGCATCCCAAGAATGTCATGTACGTTCGCGCGTGGTGCTACCATCACCTCACTGACGTGGCGGCGGGATTCAGGCTGACAGCTTTATTTCTGGCGACCAAGACGACCAACAACCCGATATCGCTTGATTCGTACACGTCCAACATCCCTCGCACATCCCCTTCCGACGTTCTTGACCTCGAGTTCCTTGTAGCGCAAAGCCTAGGCTTCGATTTTGCCGTATGGCACGCCCATCGCGCCTTGTGGGGGCTCTGGCTTGACCTCCAGGTGCGACGCCCACCCATCGTCTGCTTTTCCGCTCATGCCCTTCTAGTCGCTGTCAGATATCTCCGCGGACCAGAGATCACAAGACGTGTACGAAGCAGCGCTCAAGCACGTCCGCAACTCACGTTTCACTGATGCCGAACTCATTTACGCGCCATCCCAAATAGCGCTCGCAGCGCTGTCGCTCGCCTCTCCACTTCTCGCCCGGAAATGGTTCGACTCCAAGTTACCAGGAGTTGGTGACACACCTCAAGAAACACTACGGAGTGTCATCGACGCAATCAAAGTTTTGATGACGCACACAGGACATCCACCGGACGTTGAAGCACTCCGGGAAGTCGATCGCAGGCTCAAGTTATGCAAGAATCCAGAGAAGGTGGTTGGAAGCAAGGCATATCTCGCCCGAAGAGCGGAAGAGGAACGTACAGCAGAGGCGAAACGTAGCAAAAAGGCGGAAGACGTACGTCGTGCCCTAGAGGGCGACGATCCGTTCGGCAGTACACTCAACGAGGGTCAACATCCACAGCGTACGACAGAGCTTGATGATGACGATGATTAGCTGGTTGTATGCATGGCTGTCACCGTCTCAAAAGAGTTCGGTATTCATTCATAAATTTGTTACAAACACGAGTCTACTTGGGAAATGTTACCCACAGACTAGAAACAAATGTACCGTCCAAGCGACAGATGGTGTTCGATGGGGTAGGTAAAAGGGGTGGCATGCTATTGGCTACATATTGACCTTGCAGACCAGGGCCACCGGGGCTGGGTCAACAAGGCTTCGATAGAGCCGAGGGGGAGAGGTTGCCATTGCCCATACGTGGTCTACGATACTCCAGAGAATATCATTCTTACCCGACCTGGAGAAGAGAGATGATTGGACAGAGGATGTGATACAGGGTACAAGACTCCTTTTGCAAGACATGTCAAGGTAGCGTTCAGAAACCTGTGAAAATGGAAACGGTGAGGAGAAGATTGGATGAGCACGTTGAAGACTGACAGCACTGGCAATCGAAAGGACAAAGAGGTGTATCTGGGCAAGACAGATTGATCAGAACGGAGCAGGTAAGGTCGGTCGATGTGGTCACCTCCGCCTGTCGTAGAGATGCCAAGCTCGTCCTCCTTGTAGATATTGTAGCCATCGACCGTCTTGCGACCTGGGGGCCATTGGGACGATAAGAGAGGGGGGGGAAAGAGACGCACGAGGACCGGATCCCCTGGAGTCTTTGAAACGGTCGTCGTCTGGATCTGTACGCTTTTTTTCCCAACGCCGTTTTTGAGAGGGTTTTTTTCTGGATGGATCGAGGATGGCCGCTGGATTGTGAGACGTTGTGGGAGTAGTTTTTGTTTTTTTCTTTGGAGGTGCTGCGAATATGGCGTCGATTTCAGAGCGAGACATGTTAGCGCGCGCAAGAGAGTCGTGAGACAACCACGACGACGACGACGACGACGACGACCATGCTGTGAGTGTCGTCCTCCTCGCTCTCCGTCACCCGCTCATCCTACGATACAGGCCCCAGCAGCAACGAACACAGAACCCACAGACCTTTCCACAGTCTACCGGTCTCGCCGAGCCCTTGTTCAATCTCGACCCCAATGCGGCCGCGAAACAGATGGCCGCCCTCAACGTCGTCAACATGCAGCGCCAGCTCACGAACGCTTATCCGCGACCGCCCGTACCGTCCCCGTCCCAAATAACGCTGGGCGGAACAACTCCGGGATCATTTCTAGGCGGAATCTCTTCTCCATATAATCAGTCAAACGCGTTCCAGCCTCCCATTCTGGACGCTCCCCCTACCATGCAATTCCCCACCCATTCCAGTGTTCAGCCCGGCTTTTCTCCCGTTCACAGCCTCCAGCCCAACCCTGCTCCGCTCGACCCTTCCATTCAATCTGCCAACGCCTCCCCTCGGCATCCCCCGATGATCAAGAACAAGCAGCGTTTCTTGCTGAATCTCGCCAACGTTCATCTCAACAGGGGCATCCCTCTTCCCCCCGCCTTGACCACCGTTCAATACCCCCAAAACTACGATTCCACATCCTCACCCTGGAAAAACTTGGAGTGCTCCACCGAGATCGGCGCATTCCGTCTAGCTGGCAAGGACGTCGACTTGTTCAGGCTATGGAGCATCGTATCACATTTTGGCGGCGGTCAAAAGGTATCTTTATCAATGTCGTACGCTGTCCGCCGTAAGCTGATCATCGTGTACACTCAATTATCTAGGTAACGCAACAGAACGCGTGGTCACAACTCCTCCCGCAGCTCGAACTCCCTGAATATCTCCCCGTACCCATGCCCAATGGTCAACGCACCACTTCCACCATACTGGCCCATTATTACAACGCCATCATCCAACCATTCGAAGACGCTTATCGTCGTAACCTCCAGGACACGAATCGCAAGGCAATGATGACAGGTTCCCGTCCCCCCGGCTCAACCGGGGTCTCAAACAATCCTCCCAATTTGCATCCTCGAACATCAAGTTCTCCTGTCCCAGGCCCTTCTTCTCAGTTATCTGGTTCTGTTAACAACATGATGGGATTGCTGAACCAGTCCGTATCAGGCGGACAAAACACGTCGATCTCGATCACTGGTAGCCCCACCACCCCTGCATCACAAACGTTACCACAGAGTCCCCAT
This sequence comes from Sutorius eximius, assembly GCA_038089815.1. Taxonomy (NCBI): domain Eukaryota; kingdom Fungi; phylum Basidiomycota; class Agaricomycetes; order Boletales; family Boletaceae; genus Sutorius; species Sutorius eximius. Next base: position 28,919 of record JBBPLN010000084.1, on the reverse strand, counting down.
CTACAGCATGGGGTGCCGAACGCATCTCTCCCAGGAACACATGGCTTCTCGGACTCTTTAGCCAACCATTCGTTGGTGTCCCTTCCCAACAGCACAACCATTGCACCCCTTCCCAGCTCCACAGGAAACGAATCCAACGAGCAAGATGCTCCGGGAATGAAAAGAAGGTTCGAGTCCGAGGAACTCGATGGAAAGCGTGCAAAGTTGAAGATGGGTGAGTTTCATTCATTAACGTTTGATGTACGTAATTAGTGACATTGAGCGGCTGATAAATAAGGTGGGACAGAAGTGCCAGACGTCGTCAGTGCTTTCCATTCCCCTTCTTTGAAACCTCTAACCATCCTCACAGTTGCCCTCCATGTCAGCCTCGGCGGACCGGTCGCTCCCGCAGAATTCGGCGACCTCAGCACCACCTTCCGTCCCGTCTCGTCCACGTTCTCAGTTCGCGAGGACTAAAATCGAGTACATTCCACTAGCGCGTGAAGTGGACACCTATGGGGGACGTGACCTCAACCTATTGGAGGACGAGTACGTTCGTGCTCAACGTCGCCCTATGCGGGATATCAACGAATGGGGGACCGTGGACATAGAAGCGCTTACGATGTCCATCCGTTGTCGGCTAACGGTCGAGTTATCATATGCTCTGACTACCCTCACCCTTCTTTCGACGATGAAAGGCCCCACCCCCGGCTCGGGCTTTCCCATTGCACAGTGCACAGATCTATTGGAAGAAGTGTTGGATCTTTTGGAAGAAGAAGCCTTCGGTGGGGTTGCTGATACGCCGCAGTATTGCCTGACGGAGGATACCCATATACCCCGCTATCGTGAATTGGTAACCCTTGCTCTCGAAACTGAGTCGCTGCCATTCGCGGGATTGAAAAACGAGCAGAAGGAACATGACCCCCGGCATCGTTCAAGTCATGTCATTCTAGCGGTGACAAACATCATCCGGAATCTGTCCGTTATTCCAGACAACATGCAGTTTATGGCGAAGCACGACCGGACGCTGGGGTTGGTGCTGCGCGTTTGTGGAGTCGTCGTCCCACCAGAGGGCGGTCCACCAAGACCAGCATCACCGACTCTCTCCATTCCTGATGTCATCAACGTCCGCAAGGATGTTATCAATATTCTGTCCAATTTCTCCGTCATGATCTCCTTCCCTCAGTCCACTTCCCCCTCCGAATCTACTACGCGCATATGTAGCCGGATATTCGAACTCGTTGCATCCATCCTAATCGAGCCGGCAGATGCGATCCCTCCGACGCAAATGCTAAAGCTCAGTGGTATCCCTTTCCACAAATGCAAGCCACCGTCTCTTTCCGACGTGGCTCTCGACGTCTTCACACACATTGCCCACTTGGATCACAATCGAAAAATATTCTCTACAGTCATACCACAACGGTGGTTGTGGCGTCTGCTAGAGACTCTCGTCTATCGCCTGCCAGTGAGCGATCCTGATTTCGCATTTCTTTCACGAGAATCGTGGCTGTCATACCTTGAGAAGGCGACAATGGCGATATACGTCATCGCGTTCCTATCCCCTCCTGAGCTGAAGAAGAAAATCAAGTCAGATCGGTCGCTCCATTTCTCGCAGATTATGCTTCGTATGGCCCAGAGGTTTGCCGCAACCAATGCTTCGCCAGAAGCCCGACAGTGGTTTTTGAGTACTGCGCGCAGAGCAGTCGAAGCCATGAAAGCGGTCGATGGTGGAGAGGATCCCTTTGACACCTCTCAGGCTACACAACCGACACTTGCGTTCGGGATGGGCTTTGGGGAGTCGAGAGAAACGAACGTGGAGAAAGGGATGGGGATGCTCGCTGGTCGTCGGGACGCGGCATGGGAGCTGTTGATGCAAAGAGATCTGGATCAGACCATGTTTGCCGAGTTGGAGAGTCTGATGAGGGTAGAATGAGGGTTCCGTATGTTTTCTTTGATTTCAATGTCATGTATCTATCCTCGTGCGGAAGTCGTGGTGGCAATCCACCTGGGGTCAAGTTGGTAATATGATCTGCTTTGATCACAACCACGACCAACATCAGCGGTGTATTCCAGCACCAGAGCCACTCGGTTCACATGCCTACTGATACCGTTCCACCTCCCCAGTACTCTCAGCATGGCCTTAACGACGACTGCCCACCTGGTCTCCAGCTGCTTATCGTGCCAGCCCTGGATGGTATAAACTTCCAGAAGGGCTATATTGGCGCTGAAGGGGAACATGCAGCAATGGAGGGTGAAGTGCATCTCAAGGGTGCCCAACCTGGCGTATGGAAGAAACTGTCAGTCCGTCTAAATCCTCCTTGGTGATGACCTGACGAGATAGGCGAAAGGTCCGTATCCCTGCGCACGACGGAGTCTGTACATGGACGGGAAATTGAACTCTCCGTTTCCGAAGTGGACGTGGCTTCGTTTCCGCTTGACACTTATGAAGCTACCTTCCCATTCGCCATACCGCTCACGCCAGACGTGCCACAATGTGTCCACACCCTACACTCCTCGGTGATGCACGTACTATGTGCAACCCTGCACCCAGCGGATCCCTCCCTCCCCCCGATGTCAAGAGAACTGCTGGTGCACACGAGACGCTACACAGCACACACGTATAACGTGGCGATCTCACCCGAGAAACACCTTATGCACCATCCGGCGCGCGTGGAGACAGAGATTCCGAAATCGAGCTTTGTTGTGGGTGAACCAATCCCCGTCTATGTTACGGTGCCGCCTCCACCTCCCCAACTCGTCCTGGAAGGAGGACTCAGGCTTCGTAATGTGAAGGCGGTGCTCCTTCGCGTCGTCGAGGTTAAATCTTTCGACGATTTGGAACGCGAACGCGAGCTGCAATGTCCTTTGCAGGAAGCCACGGGACGATCGGCAGAGGAGATTAACGAATTTCCCCTCGAGGGTCCTTCGTCCGCAGCAGTTGCTTCAGCCGTAGAGAAACCATTGAATTCTCCCTCACCCGTTGCCGCTACATATACGACAGTCATGTCGCGTTCTGGGGCATCTTGCAGGTTTCACGCCTCGCATCCCATTCAACTGCGCTTTGTTCTACATCAAACCTCACCATCTGCTTCTCCTTTCGATCAGCCACGGTCCCTAGCTGAAGGAGATTACGCCTACGTGGAGAATGACCCACAGTGTGTCTCCATCACACAAAGTACGCTTTTGCACAGAGTATCGTTCTTGTTGAACGTCCAGACCTCCTTTGTCGACATTGCGAGCAGGACAGAAACCTTGTACACGATTCCCATCCCCGTCAACATTATCCCACCCCCCGCCCCACTACCCGAGGTTGAAGAGTGGGTAGACACTGCATATCAAAAGAAGCACGATCGTCCACCGCTCAGGACCGTGCGGGAAGAAGACCCTGAAATGTCCGCTCCATTGTATCACGAAGGCGAGGCTGGCCCAAGCTACACCCAACATGCCGCTCCTCCTCCATTTGAAGACAGAGACGTCCCTCCACCGCCGTTTTTTCCATCGGAAGCGTCCACGTCTGCTGGTCTGCCCACGTTCCAGGAGTCGGAGAACGAAATATATATTCCTACTAATGCGGAGGAACATTTCGCGCCCCCTGCGGCGGAGACAACTATCGTGGGGGAAGGGGTCTTGTTTGGTTTTTCCTCGTCCCAACAATTTGATGGCCACGCTGACCCGTTACATCGTACGTCGACTCCCCCACCTTCGGTTGAAGAAGCGGTACAAGACCCTGAGGTCACCGAATTTGTCGACCTTTCTCAGCCACGTCGAGGCATGGGGTTGATTATAGAAGAACAGCCGCCGCCGCCGCCGCCTCTAGACGATCCATCCGACCCACCTCCTTCCATCGATTCCGTCTTTAGATGCCCGACGTCACCTGGCTCTGTGCAGACCCATCCTTCTACAGGCGTACCTCACCACTCGTTTGCCCATGATCGTCGCTCATTGTCACAAGCTGGCGAAGTGATGGATCAAGGATCGTCCCACGTCCCGGCGCCCCCGCCATATCTGACGTCCAGTGATCAAGAGCAGGTTGCGAGACCGCCGCCTTACGTGGATTTTATCGCGCCACATAACAACGATCCTCGGTGAAACCATCCATGGGTATACCCCAAGGTTGGCCTGTGTTCGCTGTTCGGACGAACAGGAATCGAGGCCAGTTGTCGAGTCTAACTGTCCGGTGTCTGACTAGAATTAAGGAATCGATTACAAGAGGAAGGTTTGGAGGCGTAATCATATATATGTCGAGGGTTGATGTAGTGAATCATGGGATAAGCGACAAGATGGTTGTTCCCTAGAATAATAAGAGATGAATAGCTCAACAATTGCAAGCGTCTTTGCCCTTGGCTTGGTTTTCCTCCAAGTTGACGGCATCTTCTTGCCGTGAGGTACCCGCTCGACCGCCCGCAGCGCCGTTTCTGCCAGCACCACGGTTAGAAGCCAAGATGTGCTCGATTGGTATTTTCTTGGCTGGATACGATCTGGTCAGGCACAAGGGGAAGATCAAGGAAAGGACGCGGACCGATTTCGGTAAAAATCTCCACGATACCCTCTCCGGTCTTGGCACTGGTCTCGAAGAAAAGCAGGCCAGCCTCTGTGGCGTAAGCCTGGGCTTCCTCGCGCGGAACTTGGCGTAATGATTCTTCGCCAATGCCGGGACTGGGTGCCTCTCCTGGGGTTGCGGTGGCATCGTCTGCTTCGTCTTCAGACTCGGAAGCGGGGGTCGCGCCGGAAGAGGTGGGTGCTTGGACCAAGTCGACCTTGTTACCAGCGAGAGCAATGACGATATTGGGATTGGCCTGTCTTTGCAGTTCCTTGACCCACGACTTGGCCTTGTCAAGACTGGTAGCTTTCGTGACGTCATAGACAACGACCGCAGCTTGGGCATTGCGATAGTACATGGGCTACGAGGCAGAGTCGAAGTCAGGATAGATAAAGCAAAAGTGAGGGGTACTGACGGCGAGGGAATGAAAGCGTTCCTGGCCAGCAGTATCCCAGATTTCGTAGCGGAGGACGCGATCCTCCAGACGACATTTCTGGGTCAAAAATGCGGCACCGATAGTGGGTTCTTTGTTGGGTTGGAACTCGTTGGACACCTAAGACGGACGAGGAAGGAGTGTCCAGGGACGATATTTGGGCCTGATGTGGGGACTCACGAATCGAAGGACGACGGAGGACTTGCCAACGGCAGCCTCGCCTGGATGTGTGAAGAAAAGATGAGGTGGAAGGATGCATGGGAGCGGTTGGAAACATACCGAGAAGGACGAGCTTGACCTGGACTGATTTGTCCACAGAACCTGCTGCAGCATCGGTCATGATTGTCGCGACAAAAAGTCTCTACGAAACGTTCAAAACGTCGTGGACGACTTGGAACGACGTCCATACCCTCTCTTGCTGTGTTATTTGTCCTTGTGTATGTTCATCCCAAATCTGGAACTACTCACGCGGCCCGGCAATACCGCCCTCATACCATGACCTCCATGTTCAACCCAACCCCCGAGAGTATACCCCCTCACGACGTATCTTATCTCCAAAACTACCACCACACAATCCCCGTAAACCATCAGCCCCTCGTACGTCCATCGTCTCGCTCATCGCGCTCACCTCACTCTGGACTGGACTTTACAGAACCCTGTCGGCTTTCTCTTGCGTGCTGCTCTCATATACCCAGACAGGCTGGCTCTTGTCCATCCGGATGTTAGCCAGCCAGCCTTCTACTCGTACAGTACATGGTATTTCAGTCGCGCCCTCGCACCCGCCTTTGTTCGGCTCACGATGATCTAGGGCTCAACGCGTCCAGAACTTGGCGTATGCTCTCATACAGGCTGGCATTCATCCAGGCGACCGTGTCGCAGTTCTGGCTCCAAATTCGTGAGTTCTCCCAGCGTTTCCTCCAACGTGTCGGTTAACCCGCTACCCCTGGAAAGCCCTATGATTGCAGGTAAACATCTCTCTCGTTCCTATTCCACGTTCATTGACTCTGGTCTGCAGATGCCCACTTTGGTGTCCTTGCTGCTCGCGCCATCCTTACCCCGATCAACACCCGCCTGACCCCTCCTGAAATTGCTTACATTCTCGACCACAGCGAATCCAAACTCATCCTCGTTGACCGCGAATACTTGCATCTCATCCCCAACGCAAAAGCCACTACCATCGTCTGCCACGATGCCGGTGCACCCGGGGATCCATACGAAGACTTTCTCAGCGCAGGTCGAAGATTCAGCTCAGAGAGAGGCTGGCCTGGCCTTGTTGTAGAACCCAACGAAGACGCCTCCGCGATTCTCTGCTACACGTAAGGTCCCATTTCCTGACACTGCCATTGCACCACATTCAAGCCCATCCCCAGTTCTGGTACTACCGGTAGAGTGCGCGCTCACATGTCCGACCCTGGACGACCATCTCACCATACTTTAGCCCAAGGGAGTCATCACCACTCTGCGAGGTCTGTATTCTGTTTCCCTCGCACACGGTCAGCGGCTGAATTCGATCCTCAGGATCCTACCTTGCGGCAATAGGGAACGCGTTCGAGGCAAGGTAGGCATTCACTCTCATAATCGAACACGATGCCAACATTTTGGCCTTGAGAATCAACCGCGATTCCAAATACCTATGGTACCGCTTCCTCTCTTCCTTCGATACCGGCCAAATTGATCCTTTTTCCAGGGTCCTTCCGATGTTCCATGCTGCGGGATGGACGTTTCCTTGGGCCAATGTTTTTGCGTGCGCAACCCAAGTATGTCACAACCGTGCGGTTTCGTCTCTAATCTCGTTGTTGACCTCCCCACGTAGATCACCCTCCGCCAGGTCAACTACCCTCAAATCTGGAAACATCTACTCAACTCTGGCGTGACACATTACTGCGGTGCACCAACTGTTCAGGTTTGTCTCCACCCACAGGTTGTCACCACATTACAACGGGCCCGATCAGATTGGAATCGTCAACGATACCTCTAGACAACCTTTACCGCACCCTGTTTCTGCCATCATCGCCGGATCCGCCCCAACGGCTCAGCTGATCGGCCAGCTGGAACAAATTGGTATCAGGTCGGTCCATGTGTATGGCCTTACGTGAGTCAGTCTTTCCAATGTCTATCTTGTCGTTCACCTCAAGGTCGTGTTTCAGTGAGGTATGCTGCTTGGTCATTTTCCAGTGACCATTGTTTACATTGCTCGTAGACTCATGGACCAATCACGCGGTGTTACGAGCAACCCTCCTGGTCATCGCTGTCGCTCAAAGACCGTGCGAAGCTGATGGCGCGCCAAGGACATGGCTCTGCCACAGCTGAAACCATCCGAGTCGTGTATCCCCCAAGGCATGAGAACGATCAAGACCTCATTGATGTCCCCAAGGATGGAAGCACGGTAGGTGAGATCGTGATGCGGGGCAACATTATCATGAAAGAGGTGAGAGACACTATCACACAGTATCGAAGGATTACAAATAGCTCTGGGGCAGTATTTCAAAGATCCAGCTGCTACCCGCAAGGCGTTCAGAGGGGGATATTTCAACTCCGGCGACCTTGCGGTGATGCATGCCAATGGCGTCGTGCAGATCATGGATAGGAACAAGGACATCATCATATCCGGGGGAGAGGTGAGCATGATGTACCGTATCGTCTTTGACAATGTTATTTATACCTTGATAGAACGCATCAAGCCTTGCGATAGAACTAGGTAAGATGTTCTTTTTATCACATCGTTATTCTAACTCGTGGTATCAAGAACTTGCAAGCCACCCGCATGTCCTTGAGGTGTCCGTAGTCGCGAGGCCCCATCCCAAGTGGGGTGAACGCCCAATGGCTTTCGTTATCCTCCGACCTGAGCATATTGAAACTTGGGCTGGGAACCATGCAGGATTCGAGGCGGAGTTGAAGCGCCACGCGCACACACACTTACCAGGGTTTGCCTGCCCTGAGTGGGTCCAAGTAGTTGAAAAGCTTCCAGTAAGTGTGTCCCATCTTGATTCCATGTCAAAAAATGCTTATGCTTGCATTTATAGAAAACATCCACCGGCAAGATATTGAAAACTCATCTACGGAAGGTAACTGCAAAACTCTGAATAGTTAGTTATGAATCAAAGATAGGTATCATAGGTATCTGCATGTGATAGATACAGTGAATGTCAATGTGAAGACAGAAAAGGGCAAACTTGGAAATAAGAGTAGATATAAGAGTGTGCCTAATCATCAGGACAGAGTCTTAGTATCCTAAAGACCCCACCATTTCGTTCACATAGATAAAGGTCATCACCAGTACGTCCGAGGACAACAATTTCGTCGGTGAACTCTTGCTCCCCGTCAATGACAGTCGTGAAGTCACCCTTCGGCGGGGATTTTCCTGGAGGATAGCCTTTTCTTCCCAAATAACTAGTCTTTGCCTTCGCGGATAGGGCGGTGCCCCCAGTAGAAGAGCCGATCGGGGTCCCTATCTTCCATACGAAAGGTCCTCGTCTGTTGATATTTGAAGGTGGAGGAAGGAAATGCGGTAGGACGGTACGCGACTCGTCTGCTGGTTTCAGCAGTGCATCCCCGACGTTCATCGCCTCCAACCCCCCTTGCCGCATTGCAACGATTACAGAACGGTCTCCGACATCGAAAGCTTCTAGCCTCTTTATGTCACCCATTCGCGGAGCATTCGGCCCGATGTTGGTCTCCTCGTCCGTACTCCACAAGAATTTTCCTCTAAGCACGGAACGTCCGCGAGCATCAACGATAGCAGTGCTATGACCACCCCGAGAAGAGAAGAATAATGCCGGTGGGCCAAAATGACGGGGCTGGACAAGAAGAGAGATAGGTGCAAGCAACGGTTTGGACGCGTCAAATAGCGGTGAAGGTTGTATGGTGGACAGTGGTGGGGCTGACCGGAACGGGTGGACTGGGTCGACACATTGTTGTCTGAGATCTCTGAGTAATATATATTCATTGTCCTCCTCTTTGCGAACGGGGAGATCGGGTGGAAGCAAACCATCCTTGTACCAAGCCTGCATTAAGCTCGCTTTCCAGGGCCCTGGGTCATCATAAATAAAATTTTGCAGTACATCAAAAGTATGACATACCATGGACGACATCTTTGGGGTCACGATAAAACCATCTTGATGGAGGCGCCGGCGCTGGCATGGGTAAGCCAGGAGGATTGAATTGAATTGATGCAAGGTTTCTGCCATCCCCGTAGGTGTCTGGTTCATGTTCAGCGCGGTAGCCCAGAAAATCAGCATATGTTGGAGGTATGATATAGTCGTCAGCGATAGTGGCAAGAGGAATCCTTGGTGCGAATGATAACTGTTGGAATGTCGTGTAGGATCCAACCTGGGCAGAAGCGAGGGCAACCAGCTCCTCAGCATGCGCCAGAGCAGAATCATGCACACCACCGCTTCCCGTTGGTGTGTTGACAGGTTCCGGCAGATGCGAAGCGGAGTTGTTGCGCGAAAGTAGATCCTGGCCAGATGGTGCGGTGAGACCAACACCAATGTTAACGTTGTCATCATCTTCAGGAACTTGTGGATCGGTGTCAAAAAGGTCAGTCTGACCATTTCGGATTTCCCTCACCCTCCGCCGAGCGGCCCTTCGTTCTGCGCGCCCTATACGGACTTCACGCACCCTCACTGTTGCAGGTTCCAACCCGAAAACATTCTGCGAAAACACCAAAAAGACCTCTACGAGGTCATCACCTTGCAGTTGTAGCTCCAAGGACTTTGGGGAGTCCGGAAGAATAAAGGTACGGGAGAGACCAAGAGCCGTTCTATATGTTCCAGCGAATAGCTCCACTTTCTCTCCATTTTCTCCGCAGAGAATGGCGAGGAAGCTATCGCGGGATTAGAAAAGAAAGATTTACAGCGCATCCAGCGCACCTTTTTTTCTGGGTTTCGACTGCTTTAATCAGAAGAGACCCCTTCGTTCCAGGGAGTTTAACATATTCAAGTTTTGGGGGTGGCGCTTGGGGGGTTGGCGAGGAATGGACGTTGCCTTTTCTCGAGTCCATATCAACGTTCTTGAACACGGGCGTCGGAGGTCGATCATCTGACCTGCGGGAACTGAACGCTGTGCCGAAAATTCGCGGAAGAAGACGGTGTGGCGGCGCCGACCCCTCAGAAGACGGAATAGTGGGCACAGGTGGGATCGAGTTAACATGTGGAGGACGCGAACCACTAGAAGTGGACGGTCGATGAGTAACACTTGCCGTAGTCGCCGAGGGTCGTGTCCGACTAGAAAGTGAACGCACGAGGGTTCTACCTTCATGCCCAGTTAAAGTCGGAGAAGGCGGTGACACAGGGGAACCCAAAGGCGTATCATGAGGGGAAGGGGAAGTTCTCATGTCTTGGGACCCTGTGGGATTAAAAATACTCCCAAGGACTGACCAGCGCCGCCGTCTTTCCGGTCGATTGAAAGTGTTTCGACTATGAGAAGAAAGAGCATCTGGTAAGGACGATGTTGCAAGGAAACCATCATCACCCATCGCCGGAGCCGACGCGCGAATGAGAATAGGTTCCTGAGGTTGAGTGGTGCCCGCGGGAGGCAGCCCGGGGAGCCTGCTCTCCAAGAGAGCTTGAGCAAGCGTAATACGTTCCCCAGGAACAGCAGCATTGTCATCGTCATCTTCATCGGGATCCACAGGAGAAAGGCGGTGTGATTGTGTTTCGTATGCGGCATGAATGGTAGCACTCTGGTTAATTGCTTGCGGTGAAGATTGTAACACCTGGCAAAGGGTGAGAAATGCTAGAGGAGAAAGATCATCTGGACACACAAGACCTGCGTTTGTACGGGAGATATTTAAATCAAGGTTTGGTGGTCGATTCCTCCGGTAAGGTTGAACCGTCTGGCTTCGAACAGAGAGTGCAGTGGTAGTGTCACCGATGTTATCATGTTGGTCGTCATTCCTTGGAGGCGGAATAGAACTCGTCCTCTCGTCCAATGCCTGACTTCCACTTGCGCCGGCCGTTAACATATCAATAGCCTCGTCATCGCTGGCCTCAAGCCAATCAGAGTTTTTCGATACATGTGCCACATCCGAAATGGGGACAGTGGCCACGTTTGATATCGAAGGGGACAACGGTGGGACAGGAGGAACGACGACCAAAGACAGTGAGGACCGCCTGGAGCGAGTTATGTTTACTGAAACCGAGGATTGCTCGTTGCGTAAAGGCGGCCGGTTATCTGGCACGCTAGTGTACGGAGGGGGCTGGTCCATGGGGGGAAACGGAGAGAGTGGTTGCACCGTCGGCGGTCTCGGTTTCTTTGGTGTGGCAGGACCGGAGACTGATGACGATCTCGAAACAAACTTACTGTTTTGTTGGATCTCAGCGATTGGTGGAGTTGATAACGATAATTTGCTCCGTTTTTCGGACGAATCCCGCTGGTCGATGCTCGGATTCCCAATCCCTGACTTCTTGGACTCTTCTCTGCGCGACCGTTCTCGTTCTCTACGAATTTCGACATCTATGCGCCACTCCACAGCTTTCTTGACTTCCTCTAACGCGTATACTCGAACACCGTCCCTGCGACCTGCAATAGCCACCAACACCCCGCGGTGCTCCATTACAACGACGCTTTTGAATGCGACCCTACGCACAAGAGCATATGGCTGAGAAGCTGGGGGCGAGATCAGAGGGAGAACATCCAAGCCTTGTGCATGACAGAGGAGGAGATAATGAGGGGCCAAAAAGGCTCCGCTTGTGGGAGGGGAACTGAAATGAGACGGCGAAAGGTCGGAGGTGACCGCGGATAATGAGAGGCCCAATTCTCGGAGCGTGGGTGGAGGTAGTGGAGGTGGAGGCGTCGGCGACCGGACGGGAGCGGGAGAGGGCAGCCTCGGACCTGCTTCGGAATGCACTGCGACAGGGGTCGTTGGTAGTTCGTCCTGAGTCGTGTGAGCGTTCGCCGGCGTGAGGGTATCGCGACGGTGAATAAGATTTGAGAAGAACCCTGAGAGACGATTGTTGAACCGCTGTGGCTGGATTAAAGTTTAACGTTCTAGGGAGCTTGCGAAGAGGCAAAGAGCACGAGAATTTACCTCCATGGTTGAACGGCGTCTGGTCAGGCGATCCCTCGCCGAATCCACAGTCACGCTGGATGACTGGACACGTGGATGGGATGGGGAGGTCGCATAAGTGTCAGGAGACGGTGGAGGCCGAGCGGTCGAGGGTCGTTGAGGAGGGGAATGGACCGCAGAAACATGCCCTACGGGAAGGCTGTGAACGCTGGCTGCTTCGGCAGGAGCATGTGTTGCTTGTGCGGACGAGGGATGTGAGGGGTCATGGACGGGACGGGACGGGTCATTGGGATCCATGGGGGGTATCGCATCCTTGGTATCTGTGACGGAACGAATTGTTTGGTTAGAAGGGCCGGGATCACCGTCGGAGGAGTTTGTGTCGAGAGATTGGGCATGGAATGTAAGCATCGAACAGGAATACCGGGGAACGAGGAGAAGGGGGAAAGAAGGGAAAGGGAAGGGAGGGTGTTGGGGAACAAGGTCGAGTGGGAGATGAAGAACCCACCTCCCGACTTTATTCCCACGGTCGGGAATCACGTGACTTAGTCACGCTGTGTACCGGCACGGGACCCGAACTATATATGATAGACCCGATCGGACGTGAAGTTGGTCGTGTCTGATGTTCTTCCGCCGTCTCCTTACGCCGCGCATCGTTTACCCACCCTGCAGATGGACGCATTCCTTTGCACATATCAACGCCGTCACACGCGACGACATCACTCACTTTGCATCGATACTTCCCCGCAATGCCATCTTGTCCACCCTTCCCCCAATATCGAACTCACCCGAGGACCTCGCACCTTTCAATGAAGACTGGATGGGAAAATACCATGGACAAGCAAATACCATCCTGCGTCCCCGTACAACACAACAAGTCAGTGAAATTGTCAAGTTCTGCGCAAGTCGTCGCATTGGGATAGTACCGCAAGGCGGCAACACTGGTCTCGTTGGGGGAAGCATCTCGTTACAAAAGGAAATCGTTCTCAGTTTGGGTGCGATGAACAATGTTCGCTCCTTTGACCCGGTGTCTGGTAACTACTCTATTCCCCGCATATCCCGAGCGAAATGCAACCACACTTGTTTCTCTCCAGGTATCTTGGTCGCAGACGCGGGATGCATTCTCGAGTCTCTCAGCAATCACATCGCACCTTATCATCATGTCATGCCACTTGACCTCGGCGCAAAGGGAAGGTCTGCACACCTCCAATTGTCCCCTGCCTCAGACTCACCTTCGTCAAGTTGTCAGATAGGTGGAAACCTTTCTACAAATGCAGGAGGCCTCCGACTTCTGCGGTATGGCTCCCTCCATGGCACCGTGCTCGGTGTCGAGGTCGTCCTTCCAGACGGTACTGTACTTGATCAACTGTCTACTTTACGTAAGGACAACACTGGTGCGTAACCCCCGTGCGCGAACAAAAAAGCATCACCTTAGCCCTATGACAGGTTATGACCTCAAGCAATTGTTTATTGGCGGGGAAGGAACGCTCGGTGTAATCACGGGTGTATCTATTCTCACCCCGCCGGCTCCCCGGGCATCCAATAATATCTTCCTTGCACTGCCCCACTTCAAGAATGTCCTCCCGCTTTTCCAGACCGTGAAGCAGCAATTGGGTGAAATTTTGTCCGCGTTCGAATACATCGACCGCACCGCTTATGATATGGCCCTCGACCACGGTCTTGGGCCTATCCTAAACCCGGACGAAGTAGGTGACGCACAGTGCTTTGTCCTTGCCGAGACAAGTGGTGGAAATCAGGAACACGACTTGGAGGTAATGATATCTAACTGTATCAGCTGACCCTACTGAACTCGCTACACATGGCTAATAACAGAAACTGAACATGTTACTCGAAGGTTTGATGTCAGATGACGCGCCCCTCATTTACACTGGAACCCTCTCTCAATCTCCGGGTCAATTCGCCTCGCTTTGGGCACTCAGGGAGGGCTTGACCGAATGCGTGCAAAAAGAAGGGAAGCCGTACAAGTATGATGTCTCTGTTCCTCTCGCAGACTTCCAAAACGTGGTGGATGCCGTCCGCGAACATCTGATCTCAAAGGGACTCTATGGCGACCACGCAATCTCGAAGGTGATGGGCTATGGGCACGTCGGTGATGGCGAGTGTTCCTGCAAGAGATAGATGGTTGGATTCTTCTTACCTACGTTCATTACAGGAAACCTTCACTTGAATGTCATCGCTAAGCATGGCTACCGTCCTGAACTGGAGGCAGCCCTCGAGCCATTCATCTACGAACTTGTTGGTGCGTGCTGACTGCGCCTGCATGAGACGGCGAAGTTGATTGTGTAACGTAGCTTCGCACAAGGGCTCAGTGTCTGCAGAGCATGGCATTGGATCAATGAAGACGAGTGCACTGCGGTATTCAAAGGATAACGTCAGTATAGAATGGATGAGGAGAATCAAGCAGGTCTTTGACCCGCTCAACATTATGAACCCTGGAAAGGTCTTACCATCCTAGCTCACACTGGTATGCAGATATATATCAACCTTGGATTAATGCTCTGCCACTTTGTGCCGAGGGATGAAACTGTGATGATGCTTGGAATTGCAATGGTACTGGGAATTGCAGTGATGTTACAATAATTTGGTCATTGAAATTTGTTAAGTTAAGCAGGCCCTTGTGTGGGCCAGAGGAATGGGACATTGTAGTCATGGTGAAAGGGTTATATCATTGGTTCCAGCATGGATGTTTGTATGGATGCATGGAAGGACAGATTGACAAGATCAGACTGAAACTAACTTGGACTGTGGGCATGACTGCTATGAGTAGCTATGCCAGACAAGGTAGTGGATGAAATCCTATGCTACTTTGGCCTAGTTCTTCATTTCATACATAGTGTCGAGTAGCTACACTGCTTTCTCACTGGGCCTGAGGCTTGAGCGGTCATTCCAAGCCACGTGGGATTGGCAGTGATTTCATCACTCCGTCAGTGAACACATACTGGCAGCGCGGAAATGACGACTCCGGTGATGCGCGTAGCCTCCCAGAATCCACATATAAGGTCAACCGTGCTCGATGTTGTCCTCACCATAAGTATCCTTGATCCCAACTTCAACCTTAGTTATCACTACAAAGTCCTCATACAGTATCTTGAATATGGCAAGCCTCGGAAACGTAAGTTACACTTCGGACGTTTGAGTGTCATGGGATTGACGATTGTGTCCAGGTCGCAGGCGGCCACAATCCGTCCCAACATTTGTCCTGGTGACGGTAGCGAATAACCGAATTTGTAGAGGCTACCATGGCCAATCTTAGGGTCTCTGAAGGGACCAAGGGACATTCGAAGCAGGTCCTCGACGAAATAGAAAGCCGCGGTGAACTGCCCGAGCAGCAACGTCGCGATGACGAGGGGAAGAACTTGGGTAACGTTGTCGGTGGTCACAGGGTCCGTGCCCTCCGTTACGAAGGCCTTGCATCTGCTGGCTGACATGCATATGCCGTAGGCCGCGTTGAAGAACCCTAACGTCTCGGAGGAAGCGAAAGAGCACTCCAGACAAGTCTTAGAGAACATGGATGCTTGGCTATGTCACTTGTGTACAACAAAGGCTATGTTAGCGCGCAGAGGTATCGCCGTTGTCTCGAGAGTCTACCAAAGTTCGTGTTTTGCCCTTTACATTCCCGGATGATGGCAGGTTCACCGGGTTATGGGTTATGTCAAATGACCGATAGGCTTGTGAGTGTTCTCGCGTTTGTGCAGGGTCAGTCAGAGAAAGTTTGAGTCAAATTCCCTCGCCAGCTTGTCTGTAGGAAGACCGATATGCGTGGACCCTAGAGTGCTTGATCCCGTGTAGCCACCGAGGCCCACGAAAGCTACAGGGGAATACTATAAGCATCGTGTACAATCGTGACTAGAAAGCATCAGACGACAAGCCAGATATCAGGACCAACGATCTGAACGGAAGAATGCTACAATCACTATAGTGACTCTGCACTCTGATCCCGCATTTCCTTTTCCGTGACTCCAGCTATATTCCCGAGACCCGGCAGGACGACTTTCCAAGTCCTTCTGGAAGTGAGCACTCTATGGACTTGGTGCTCAATCAGTTCGTGCAACTTGGGGACATCTTTTAGCATGGCTCGACTACCCATGAGAGACGTGGTCTTCAAGTGAAGAGTGAACTCTGAAGGGAAAGAAATTGTCAAAAAAGGCTCCGATGAAAAGGGAGATGGGGGTGTAATGGCAACCTAAGCAGCTCCATGAGTGAGTGTACCACGGCCAGACGAACGCGGACTCGCCGATGACTCGAACACATCAAGGGATATGGTGAGCGAAACGGGGAGCCGCGCAAAGGATGACATTGGATAATTGAACAAATAGGCGGTGGAAAGCGACACTGAGACAGTGTCTGTGTAGGACATGTGAAACTCGGCGGACTGTGACGTGTCGGTGTCAGTGTCAGGGTGGGACGTAGCGCAAGATACTGACGGTCAGTGTGTTCGCTTCCCCCGTACTGTGCACGAGTTGAGCATTGGACAACAGTGGTGCCGAGTTTCCGAGGTCCACTGTATGGATAGTAACGTGATCCTAGATACGAAAATACAAATGATGAGGGAGGATGTTGACAAAAAGAAGAAAAGGTAGTCGAACAAGGAAACTACGGGGCCGGATTTTGTTAGCGTATGCTTCTATTCGAGCCCGGGCAACCTCGTTCCCTTCAGAGCCTCGCAATCCATTTTGCAGTTTTACCCGGTAGACGTCGACTACCTACCCACGATTCATAAGTTTACACCACGTCATGGAACGGTAGTTACGGACCTGGCGAGCAAGGGAGTTGAACCAATTGGCCGACTCCGCATCCTTTGTGGAGGTATTGACTTCGGGCGGGGGTGAACGTGTTCGCGATGAGTTGTCCGACCGGGTGAATGGATGGAAATTTTGGGCCCCTGATTCATCACATTGCGGGAGGAAGAAAAGGTATTTGAGAACGAGAGCGAGGATGAGGAAGATGGATAACTGTCCGAGGAGCAAGCCCTGAGTAAAGGTCGGGGTCAGGGAGAAGATGTAGTTGTTACCCATCAAGAGGGTTTCTCCGGAGACTCGCGAGTTCAGACTTTACCATGACTTGTGCCGTCTTCGTTGCCTGGCCAAACGCTCCCCTCACCACTTCCCTCGTCCACGCTTCCATCGATGCTCTGGGCTTATCGTCCGCCATTCAGTCCGTTCTCCCCTCGCTGCCATCACGTCTCATCCAGTGGGCCAGTTACGACTGTATCGACCACACCCTTACCGCCTCTAGGCCGCACCACGTTCTTTCATCGTCTTACACGATTAGGAAGGCCCTCATTCGAAAGCACTTCTTGGCTCGCTGCATTCAATTCTATCTCGCCAAACGCCCCGATTCATTTCTCGCGAAAACCGTACCCCTTACGTGGGATATTGATATCGCTTATGGAGATGAGCTCGACGAAATGTGGAGCGACGAGCTTTGGGACCTCGGCGGCATGCTTGACGCCAACAGTGGTGACACAAGGCGATGGTTTATTCTCAAACCGGCCATGGCCGATAGAGGAATGGGCATCAGGCTTTTCGATAGCAAAGATGCCTTACGCAATATATTTCAAGAGTTCGATTGCGATCCTGACGACGAGGCGCGCGAAACAACCACATCTGTCATGACCTCTCAACTTCGGCACTTTGTTCTTCAGGTATCACTTATGTCGATACCATCAGCTCCAAACTGAGCGTCTGTCCAGGAATACATATCCGCGCCTCTACTTTTCGACCCAAATGAGGTCCCGCTGTCGACTATGGTTCGGTCATCACACAATCTCCGGGGTCGCAAAGTCATTTTGTTTTTCACCCTCGCTAACTTAAATGACGCGTATCTGACAGTTTCATTTGCGCGTATACGTGGTTGCCTCCGGCGCTCTAAGAGTATTCATGTACGAACGCATCCTCGCACTGTTCTCTGCAGAACCCTACCATGCTCCTGTTCGCTCCGACCCTATATTACCCGTTTCTCTCACTCCGCATTTGACCAACACTTCCTTGCAAACTCATCGTGGGGAAGAGACTGTGCGCCTTTTGGATGAGCTGATTGGGTGTCGGATATTCTCTGGCCCAGAGGAATCAATAAACAATACGTTGAACGCCTCACACATTACCGCGATCAAGCAGCAAATTGCCGACACCCTCTCAGAAACATTCAAAGCCGCGCTAGAACAGCCAATACACTTTCAGGTACTGTGGACACTCCCTCCAGTGTTCTTGGGGTTTCTAATTCTTATCCACAGCCGCTACCCAACGCCTTCGAGCTCTACGGTGCTGACTTTTTGGTTTCACACGAATCCGTTGGCTTCCAAGTTAAATTGCTAGAAATGAACTCTGAACCTGCCATTGAACTCACAGGACCACGATTGACCTGGATCCTGGAAGATCTGTTCAAGGCCATCGGGGTTATTTGCGTCCAGCCTTTTACATGGCAAGCTAACCACGAAGGCAGTAGTGTCTCGTTGGAAGTTGGGGAAACTCTACACAATTTACGCAAGTGTCTTGACATCAATGTCCATGCCTCCATGGGGTATTAAGGCCTTGAAGGGTACTGTGCAAATGCCACCACGCGCGACAGCGAGACTGATATGAACCTCAGTTTACAAAAGGATCGTAACATTATTTGAATGCGTTTGGAGTGAAGTGCGAATGTATGTAGCAAGTCAGTGTCTCCTGGATATTAGAGCGCGTTTACAATTGGTTATCAAGACGCGACTAAAGCTCCATACCTCTTCTTGTTTCTCGTCGTATGCACCACCGATTTCGGGTCCCGTTTCCGCTTTCCTATGTTGCCCCTAGCAACTGTAGACGGGGGATGTACGATGGCGTTGTCTGGCAGATCCCACCGTGGGCGAGGTGTAGATGTCTCTCGGAGTTTTGCAGCAACAGTCTGGTTATATGCGACGCATCGGATCCGAAAGCATTGAAGTTTGATTACTCCTTGGTTGTACATATTCTTGATCATTTGCGTCTGGGAGGGAGGCACGAGGTCCGGAAATAGTGTCGTGCGCTTTGAAATGTATTCCAGTTTCTACCAACATGTCAGTCTCTGGGCAACCCATTGTAGCGCACACGCACTTTTCGGTCTATATATCCCAAAGTTTGTGGCGCAATTGTCATCGTGCCTTGTGGCCCCACCCGTTCGTATGTACCCAGGTAACGGAATGCATTCCCCGATAAATAGAACACATCCATCTGCTTACCAACGTCGAAATTGTCTTCGAGTTTAGTCCAAGCACCACCATGGATTTTGGGGTTATACTGAAATGTTGGCACGACAACGAGACCTAGCGCGATTCCTGACGGAGACCATATCACCTCGTTGCAATCGAGGAAGTACGGTCCTTTACTGGGGAGAGTAATTTAAATAAGGTGGTCGAGCTTCTTCTAGTGATCAGCGCGTACCAAACGTCCATGACACCCTGGGGTTTTATGTGGTAAGTATCGTAAATCCAATCTGACTTGGCACGCTTGTACCTTGTGAAGCTTTGCGCGAACGGCACGAGGGTATGATGGACTCGAAGACAACTTTAATTGACCCTCCACAGGCTCGTAGGTTATTTCACTGAGAAAGTCTCTAAAATCGATCTCAGAAATGACTGCTTTCTTTGACTGCCATGATGCCATTAATTAATCGCTCGCGTCGGGGGGCTGGGCTGACCTGTTCTAGTTCTTAAATGGAATTTGACAACGCGATGCAAACCTCATTCAAAATCTGTGGCAGTGTTACTCAACTCCAGTCCATGTCGTAGTGCAGTGGGATTTTACGAGCCTCGTTGTACTTATGGGCCTTGGCCTTCGTCCGTTTGTATTTCTCTTGGAGCACTGACAGTTTTTCTCGGGTCCGTAACGCCTCCTCCTGCACACGAAGTCCATGTAAACCTGTACGCAAGACGGATAAAACTCAGTACTACCTTCTCACGAATTCTGGGATCTTCATTTTCAGCAAGCAGTCTGGCAGTTTCTCCTCTCGTGTGGGACGTTGGCTAACGGGACATATTAGTCACTTGCGCTCAAGTAACTGCTGTATCGCCACCTCCGGGTATTCCAAGGGTTTAGGTATGTCTTCTGATTTTATAGAGGATACCTTTGTGAGCTCATCCTGAAGGGCAGCGTTGACCGTTTTGAGATAGTCATTCTCAGCAACGAGCGCCTGAGCCTTTTCATGAGTCATCCTATCTGAAGCGTCGTCCGTGTGCGGAGTAACGGTTCTCTACCGGACCCAGATAGAGATGGTGAACGAACTTGTGTCCGAGGAAAGAAACCAGCGTACCCTTTTGGCTTGGAGAGGTTGGGATCGGACCACCTTGAGCTCTCGCGTGAGTAGAGTGACCATCTCCAAGGCTAGCTCTGGATTCATGATGGTTTGGAAGTACCATCGCACGTGACCGCGACTTGACTCTAGCATGCAAAGTTCACCGCCGTCTTCGAGCGCAGAGCCCGCGACATCCACACCGTCGCGAAAGCGTTCTAAATGGGTCGAAGAGGATCCCGAGGTGGAAGCAATCCAAAGACACCAACAATCTCTCAAACGTCGCATAAAGTCGGTTCGAGGTGCTCGCACGACGGTTGACACCCCTTCTGCAGACACTTCTCCGTCCCAGCGTTCTCGTCCAACCCATATTTCCGCACACAGTGTCTTCGTTCCCCTCAGAAATTCTCATCCTCCCATCCGGCCATCCCGTTCCGTGTACTGTTACGAGCGACTCAATCAAATAGAAGAAGGGTCTTATGGCGTTGTATTTCGTGCCAAAGACAAAGAGACTGGGGACGTAGTTGCACTTAAGAAACTCAAACTTGACGAGGAGAAACATGGTTTCCCAATCACAGCACTTCGTGAAATCAGTGCCCTCATGGCTTGTCAGCACGAAAATGTGGTTCGAATCCGCGAAGTAGTCGTTGGTGACACTCTGACACAGTGAGTTCAGCCGTCCGTTCGCCTTCGAGGTTGCGATCAACCCAATTTTCTCAAGAGTTTACGTGGTGATGGACTTTATCGAACATGACCTCAAAACACTCTTGACCCTGATGCCATCTCCCTTTCTGCAGTCAGAAATCAAAACTCTCATGCTGCAGCTATTGTCTGCCGTCGCCCACTGTCATTCCAATTGGATTTTGCACCGCGATCTGAAAACGAGCAATTTACTAATGAACAACCGCGGAATGATCAAAGTAGCCGACTTCGGTCTTGCACGAAGATACGGTGATCCTGTCGGAGTAGGAGGTTTAACACAACTCGTCGTGACCCTATGGTACCGGTATGTTGATGGTGTTATCGATCTTGTTTTTCACGTCTCTTACCTACATGAGCAGTGCCCCAGAAATTCTCCTGGGCGCTGCCAAATATTCAACCGCCATCGACATGTGGTCTGTCGGATGTATTTTCGGGGAATTGCTCTTGAAAGAGCCGGTTTTTCAGGCTCAAGGGGAGGTCGAACTCCTTTCCATGATTTTCAAGCTCCTTGGCCCTCCTACAAGCTCCTCCTGGTCAGAATACTCTACCCTTCCCCTCGCCAAGACCATTACGCTCCCTCCCCCCCACACTCATCAATTTCGCCAACGATTCCAATACATGACAACATCGGGAATTGATCTTTTAATGTCTTGCTTGACATATGACCCAACGCAGCGCATCACTGCCGAAGAAGCTCTGCGTCACCCTTATTTTAGGTCAGTTCGTGTCGTTGTCGGGTTCCATTCTCATTAATCGATTACAAAAGTGAATCCCCACTTCCCAAGCACCCAGACCTCTTTGCTTCATTCCCATCCGTCGCCGCCGGAGAAAAGTGAGTAATGGAGTGCCCCTCTCCTGCAACACACTGTTGACCTTGCTTTCATGCAGACGCAAGAAACCATTTGATAGCCCCTCCGCGCCTATGCGGGCGGCAGAATACATTAAACTCGCAGAAAATGATGTGGCATAGTGTATGATGTGTATATGTATATTAAGGATTGCAACTACGTGTAAGAACGGCAAGGGGAGTAGGCAAGAACATCCTTGGCTACAGACCATCACCACCATCACCAATGCTATCTGCGACACTGTTCAATAGTTGTCGCATCCTCTGAAATCGTGCTCTTGTGCGATGCATTTCACCGCACTTGTCATAGAACTCTTTCACCTCTTGTACAGTGAACCTGAATTCATCAGCTATATCATTGATCGCTTGGTCAATGCAATGCAGTGGGACCACTTCCTGTCCGTCTCTTGGTGAGGATGTGATTGATGGAGCGAAGGCGTTGGAGTGTGGGCTTGAAGTCCTGTGGGGTCTTGAGGTTGAATTCAGCACCCTGACGAAGCACTCACACTGTTTTCGTTTTCTTCGTGGCGTGCAGCTCGCCGTTACTTTCGTCGTCTATTTTCCGTTTCCCCCACAGTGGGGGAGATTGGTTGCCAACTCGAATGCGCCATTCCTCGCTCTCTTCACCATCAGCCATTTCTTCTTCGTCAGGGCTTTGTCGACCAGGAACCTCCGAGGTTGATGCCTGAGGCTCGCTGGAGATTTGATCGGGAGTAAAAAAGACGATTGGCACAGCGGGGTTGGTGTTGTCATCGATGCGCTCCATCGCCTGCCTTTCCGCGTGGTCCGCATGAAGCGACTCGTCCACTAGCTTTGTGCGTTTTTTCCTCGTGCGCCTAATTCTTTCTTCTGCCTGCCGAACGTAACCATACTGTCCCTTTTCCCCGTGGGCTGGCTTTTTCTGATCCACAATTGCAGCAATCATATTGTCCAAGCGGACCGAGTTCTTCTTGTAACGCTCCCGCCATGACTGCCATGTGTGTCGGCTTACCCACGCATACTCCGGATCAACAGCCTAAAAGGGGTATCAAAAAGGAATCGGTAAACGTGTCCTCGAAACTCACCATCTCACACAACTGCTGGTACAGACGATTCCCAGTTCTACCTCCCGTTTCCTTGTAAGGAATCTTGGTTGCTATCCACTGGCATAGACGTTCTTCATCCTCGTCAGAAAAATGAGTTCGTCTGAACGGAATAAGTACTGCATGCGATCGATGAGGGTATTGGAAACTCACTCTTGCCCAGGACGCCGGCCCCCTGGGTTCTTGTACACCAGCGGCGTATAAACAAGTGCACCTTTCTCCACGCATTTCTTGACCCATAGGTAAGACTCAATATACTTGTCCTCGACACCTTGATACGATTTGACGAGATGCTGGAAAACCTCTGTGTTCGGGTCTGCGAGGATTACGCGCGCAGATTGAGGAGATGCAGTGGGGTCACCTCCGGAATGCTTGGGGTCCTGAGTAAGGCCCCAGAATACGAGCTTTGTGACCACCCAACTCACCATAATGCGCTGGCTGAGTGCTGCACGCGCATTCACATTTGCGATGCTAGGATGTATGTGCATCTTGATGGGCACTCCATTCTCGACAAATATCTGTTTCAATAACATCCCCGCAATCTTGCAAGCTTCGACGTAGGTGTAGGGCACGAAATGTCGTTCGGGGCGATCTGGACTGATCCAACAAAGGCGAAGGCGCTCCTCTTCTGGAGTGCCAGGCTGTGTTAGGATGTAGCCTTGCCTTGGAACCTTGCCCTCGACGCGCCCACCAAGGGACTGAGCTGCACGTCACATCTATGGTCCAATCTGGTGCCAATCCCACTCACCGTGATCGTTTCGCATAACTCGGCCTGAATTTCTTGAGGGATGTCCTTCTGTATGAAGAACTTAACGGCTAAGCCGCTCTCGTCTTGAAAAATTGGCTGTACAATAGTTGTGAGGTCTTGGGAGATCGTCCTGCCATCATTAGCAGGACCGCTCACCATGATTCCTTGTGGTTGGGCCGTGGATGTAGTTTTAACCCAAGACTCGGGTTAGGTTTTAGGTTTGGGGCCACTAAGGTTAGGGTTGTCTCGCTCTGATGACTAATATTAGACCTTTTGTCAGCAAGGTAGTACACGCAATATTCGGTCACGGATGCACTTTGTAGCGTTCCTCGAGTCTTTTCGAAAGTTGAAATCGGTGTCAAGTGTACATCGGTGAAAGCTCGAACGTTCGCTGATGAGTCATTTCACGGTTACGGATATACAATCGCAAACAACCCAAATAAGGAAGGAGTTCGGCGGTGAGTACTTCCCACGGTTAATACGTTGGCAAGCTTGTATATTCTCACAACATCCACTTCTAGTAGGCTCAGGAAGATGGGTATATCGCCGTCAAGACGTAGATGAATAACAGCTTGCACTCAAGTCCAGTAAATAGTGTCACCAACAGCAAAAGGCTCCTGACTTAACAAGTCATTACCTTAGAGATGGCAGGAAGATTTGCCAGTAATAACCGACATTCGCAAATCGGATGGTAATTTTACCAGCGAAACACGTTTCGCTGCCCTGGTCTTGTGCCATTCCTCCGCTTGTTCCTCTGGAAAATCGGATACGGTGGGTAGGTTCTCATGCAAGGATAGATTGTTGGTGGATAGCGATAAATAGGAGGTTTCGTCAGGAGACGGATGACAGCTCGTCGGGCTATCACGGCCTTGAGTGATGGGTGAGTCAATCGCGAGGGATGGTCCCCAAAGTGAGGGTGTAGCGAACGCTTCGCCAGACGATGGCCAATCAGGACCAAAATCCAACACGGAACGGAATGTTTCATAGGTGGACGAGTCGAAAGACTGGGAACTTGGAGGATTGTCTTCATGAAAAGATTTCCGGGGTCGACATTCCTGAGTAGAGAGTGATGATTGCGAGGCATATTCAGAGTAACGCTGCTGCAATGTTTCGGTTGCGGCTCGCAGAGCAAGCGAAGTTGCTTGTTTGAAATTCCTCTCCTCAACAGCAAGATCATTGAGAAGAATGTTACGATAACAGATGAGCTTGGTAACATCCAGGCGCATTGCTTGTATTTTCTTGGACATAGTCTGAATAGTATCCTGCAAGCGTTCCCGGGTGGATTTCTGGAATGGTGCCAAAATTCCAATGTTCCTTGCGATACGCATACTGGAATCGATTTGTGCGTTGACGGCGCAAATCCGACTCTCTAAATCTTCCACACGAGTGTATATCACATGGGATCTGGAGGCGAGACGAGGAGGTTCAACCCCCTTCTCCATGGCTGAGAGATCTCCAGCGCTAGGGCGTGCCGCGGCCAATTCTGCCTTCACAGTGTCAAAGGTCTCTTTGAATTGTGACGCTCCCTCGACCTCCGGTGCGGATAGATCTGCCAGTTCACTCTGGCAACCATCTGTATCCGTGGAGGACACACCATGGGACCCACCATAGCCCGGAGGTTCATTCATCGGTTCAGCGAGGCTACGGTGGTCCCACGTCAGCACTCTTGGTTGACCGACATTCGGAAGCTGCAAGTCGTGAAGGTGGGACGTGGCGGCAGCTACTCCGGTGAGCTTCAGAACTTGGCCAGTCATTCCTAGCGATCGCATTCGTATGCCCGTGGTCTTGAAGGCGCTCGCGTAGTTGATGTGAGATATCCATTCATCCACCTCTTTCTGTTCAGTTGCCTGGAAGAGGATATGACGTCGATCGCGTGTGGTGAGACGAAAAGTGTTCAGGTACTGGTGTAAACATGTGAGGACTAGATAAGTGCCATGTAAACGAGCACACCTTATTGTAGGATCTGTCCAACACTGCCACTGCATCGTGCAATGAAATGATTTCATCCGGCTTGAATAATGTTGACGGTATTGGGGATTTCCGTGGCGGGTCGCTCCATGAGAGCAGTGTTGGTGACCATGATGTATCACGGAAAAGAAGAAGCTGAGATCTGGTAAGCGCGACACTATAGGGTCTCCATTTGCGGTTTAGTGGCCTTTTTCCCCCTTCCAGCAGTTGGTCTTTGCGACTGAGCACGGCGACCTTAGAGAGCCTGATGGCCCACGTCTCTGACGCAGGTAGCACCTCAGGTGCACTACCAAGGCCATTGAGAGATGGACTTAGATTGTTCCCAACGCCCAAACCAAAGAACGGGGTCGTTGATCGTGTATCGACCGATCCTATTTGTGCCACGTGCCCTTTGGCAAACGCCAAGAGGATCCCATCGTAGTTCCAAGAAGCGCCTGTACCATCCCATCGAAACGGGTTCTCAGGCGGGATTTGGCCATCAACGTCAACACGGAGTTGATCCAGCAGATTCTAAAATAAAACCTAAGGTGAAAGTGGGGAGAGCCAGGCAGAATACTCACATTTGTAATAAGATAATAGGGATCAATCTTTGGTCTGCTCAATAATATATTCCCACTTTGTATCATTGGACTTGGAAGCCCAGATGACGTGGAGGGTCTCGTGAGGTTTCCTTCGACACTCCCTTCCGGGTCTAAGGGATCCTCGATAAAGATGAACGGTGCAAAGACGATGTTGTCATAGAAGCACTGAGGGACTGTCATGAATGCCCCACTATAATGCCAACGCGGTTCTACACACATCGAGAACTTCAGGGATTAGGCCCGGGAGCATCGTGTTCCTCATATAATCCGCCTTGGACATCTTCCGTCTATTTGACTTGTTGAAAGCGTCGGTGTGCAGCATAATCAGGCTAAAGGCTAAGATATATGGATGATCTGAATTTAGGATTATGATCGCTATTGTCAATCTGCACATCGAGAAAGTAAAGGATGGCACACCTCTAGAAGCGAATAAGTCAGGGTTACACGAGATATACCTACTCGCGAATGCTTCAACGACTCGATCAATTTGCTGGGTCTCCCGCGGTAGGCCAACATCCATCAGTAATTTGCGCAATGCCACGTCCAGAGGGTCTCCATGAAATTCGAAGCGTTCAATGAATAGTTTGAGTGAAGCGGCATAAATGGGATCTCCGCTGCAGAAAGCAGTTAGAGCGAACGAAACTCGTCCAACGCATTCTTACATGGAAGCCAGGACTCCCGCTATTTCAGCCTGGGAGACGATGGACATCAGTCTGTTGACGAAGGCTTCGGCAGATTCATCCACTCGGGGTTTCAAAACATCGGGTGGAATCTGGGATAGAGAAGGCCGAGGAGAGCGAGAGACGGGAGATGATGCAATTCCATTTGAAAACGAGGACCCATACTTAGCAGTCGATGATGGCGATGAGGAGAATAGATTAACGGAAAGTCGATGTAAAAGTTGTGGGTTAGTCGCGGAACGAGGTCGGGGATACGGCGGATGAATTTTGGATCGTGTTGTAGGAATGACGGAAAGGGGTTCGTTGTTTGAACGGGGGACCGAGGGTTCGTGTGATAAAGTGAACAGAGAGCGTGAACGCGAAGGAGAATCAGCCGTAGTCGGACGTCGTGCGGATGAACGGTGCGAGGCAAGGAAACACGAGTCGGCGGTGTTCCTATCTGGAACAACTGGGCTTTGCGGCAGACTAGGAACATCGGTACGAGCCTTCGAAGAATGACGGACAGCGCGTTCTGAATGACGCCTGGAAAGCCTTGGACCACTGGAATTGCATCGTGACCTCGCAAGCAAGTCTGGCGGCGCAGTGGAGTCCACCTTGAGTGGAGAGCTGGGATTTACTACTGGGAGGGAAGGCAACTTGGCCGGGACAGCGAGATGCTGCGAGGATGATGTCGAAAATTTGCGTGACCAGAACGAAGATTTTCGCATCAAGGGCGGGGAAGAACTTTCACTGGTAGTGCAGCGCGAAGTCGAGGCTCGTTTCGTCGAGAACATTTGTATCACTGAGATACCTCTGGTACGCTGTCGGTCAAGACTTGACGAGGGCTTCTCTGGTCGCAACGAAAGTGCGCTCTTACTTTTTCGCAGGATATTCTCGGTGCTGCGGTCCGGAAAGGATGTAAATGTGACAGAGTTTATCTGAGAAGGAGAGGTCATTATGGGTGTGTTGTGATATACATCCAGATGAAAGGCGGATTCCGGGGGAGTGTCCGTCGCAGGCTGGACAGAGATAGACACCCGGGGTTTGTCCAGATGGGCACCCGGTTCAGTACCAGTGACGTCGTTGTTGGCCTGCGATGGGGTCGGGGGAAGGTCTTTCTCGAGCAACAGTCTACGCGAAGATGTACCGCTCCGATTTGCGGTGCGCTCAGGTAGTCCTGCGGGACTGTTCCGCGCTGAGGAGGATACGGGAAGTATGCGACGCGTCCAATGTGGGAGAGAGAAAAAATGGAGACCATCACTGTCGTTGCTGTCCGGAACGGGCGCCGAGGGTGTCTTCTCGGCGGGTGATGGGGTCGGTTTCGGATTGACGATGGAACGCGAAGTGTCAGAGCGGCGTACGATGTCTGCTGGAGCGGGGTGTCGAGTCCCCAAACCGAGCATACTGACCATGATGCAGGAATGCAATGGTACAATGTAGCACCGGGCTTACCGCCAACCCGCTGGAGACGTCGATGTTGGTGAGCGCTGGGAAGGCTGAATACGGGGAGTACTTGAGCAGCGTTAAAGTAGCTTAACTAAGCCGCATCCCAAACCTCTGATTCAGCCTTTACATACAAACCCTGGGCCAATGGCTAAAGTTTGTACCGACAGTGGTTTCAAGTTCATGTCTTGATCAACACGTTTCTGATCACCACCTCGACCATGCCAAAGCTATTCCCGCCAACCTGCAACGCAACTCTGCATGGCCAGTCTCAACGACCTCGCCAACGCTCTACTCCTCGGTCCCCACTACCCAACACATACTCTGAGAGACCTGATAGGTCTAAAGATTGTTCCCTGCACTAACGCGATCAACGACCTATTTTGGCTGGAGCTCGTCCGCTACGACGAGTGATAGAGTCATCTGATTCTGCGATGGGAGATCTATTTCCAGACGATATTGACCAACCAACACGAGTGACTAAGAACTCAGATTCGAGTGTGGATAACAACCTCCTGTTGCCTCCAGTGGACTTGAAGTAAGAGGATAAAGTGTCTGAGAGAGAGCATGATGGCGGTTTAAATTTTGTGGTCAAAGTGGCGACTTGTTTTGCTTCTCCGTCTCAGTCTTACTTCAAGTCCACCATGTCTCCATCTGATAATGTTCCTC
>JBBPLN010000083.1:0-45253 GCA_038089815.1 Sutorius eximius | reverse complement strand
TCATCCGTTTGGACCTAACGAGATGGGTGTGAGTCCTTTGGATGTCTCGTTTTGAATTTTGATAGAGCGCGTTCCCCTTTAGACCCTTGTGCGCGTCCAAACGATCATGTCTTTCCACGCAGTTGAGTTGTCTTTCCCGCTCGCCTGGCCGCCGTCCCTCTGGAAGTACAAGCCTGCCTATTTCCTGGCGCACTTTCTCGGACACGAAGGCTCCGGCTCCCTGCATTCTTATCTTAAAGGTAAAGGGTGGATCACATCCTTAAATGCAGCTCCCCAGACCCTCGCCCGTGGTTTTGCAATGTTCAAAACAACCATGCAGCTGACAAGAGAAGGCTTCGGTACGCCTGATTCTGCTTTTGCGACAAATAATCGGTACTCACGGCGTTCCTCAGACAATTATTGTTCTGTCGTTCTTGCCACGTTCAAATATCTCTCACTTCTTCGATCCTCCGAGCTCCCTTCTTGGTACCAGTCCGAAGTTGCGACGATATCAAGAGCATGCTTCGAGTTTGCAGAAAAGCGTGCAGCAGAAGCGTACGCGGTCTCTATCACAGAACGAATGTCGTGGCCGGTTCCTACCGAAAATATCCTGTCCGCTCCTGTGCTTATCTCCGAATGGGATGATAAGGCAGGCTTGCAGGAGGTACGAGATGCGCTAGAAGATATCCAGATAGACCAAGGTCGTGTGGTGTTGATGGCCAAGAAAGAAGAACACGAGCGCGTTGCAGGGGAACTGCAGTGGGAAAGCGAAAAATGGTATGGCACGGGCTACACCGTTGAGCGATGGGATAACGAATTCTTGGCTCGGGTATGTATGCTAATATTTGGATAGTAGTGAGTCAACTAACCTTTCTCGCGACAGGCACAAGGACCTAATGATATCCGAGAGCTCCATCTTCCCAACAGAAATGAGTTCATACCAGCCAACCTTGACGTTGAAAAACGCGAGGTCTCCAAGGTATGGTGCCTCTCTACGCGCGAAAGATTTGTTACCGATGTCAGATCGAAAGCCTCAAAGGCGACCTCATCTCATCTACGAAACTGAGATATCACAAGTTTGGCACAAGAAAGACGACCAGTTCTGGCTCCCGAAGGCAAGCGTGGTTATTGAAATCCGCAGGTAATGCCAATATATCCCAAACGTTATCAGGTAAATATTCATTGCCCTATCTTAGTTCCTTTGCAAATGATACTCCACGCGCTGGCGTATTGACACGGTGAGGGGTGACCTGTGTATCCTTATTCTGTGGTCTCAATCCATGTGCAGCCTTTGCTCGGAACTCGTCAACGACTCGCTTACAGAATATACCTACGATGCAGATTTAGCCGGCCTTGCGTACAGCTTGGGTGCATACAATCTCGGATTCGCTTTATCTCTTAAAGGATACAACGATAAGTTACCGGACCTTACCAGGCGTATCGTCGAAGCACTCCGGAACCTGCAAGTATGTCAAGACCGACTGGAAGTCATGAAAGAGAAAGTAAATGGGATTCCTCATTATAATACTGACAGGCTGACGTATCGCGATTAGCTCAAGCGTCAGTGGGAGAACTTTTTCATGTCCCAAAGTTACCAACTTTCCGACTATTACGCGCGATATCTCCTTACGCACGGTACATGGACGGTCGAGGAGCAGCTACAAGAAGTCTCTGGTTAGTTTGCTTCATTTCGGCACCGAAGTCTACTCCATCGTACCTTGTAAACCACTAGATATCACTACGGAAGAAGTGGAGTCTCACATCGCTAGGTTCCTTGCGAACATCAATATTCGAATGCTTGCGCTGGGCAACCTGTACAAAGATGTATGCGCTCGCTTGCCATTTGCTTCATGTCGATTAACGAACCTCATTCAGCAAACCATCGCGTTATCCAAGGAGGTTGAGCACATACTCTGTGCGAAGCCGCTGTCGCCTATCCCCATAGATCTTTCCCTTGTTCTTCCCGAAGGTACGATTATTACTTATCCTCCCAGATGTGTTTGACGTCGAGGTAGGGTGCAACTACGTGTGGACTTCCCCAGTACCGAATCCAAATGAACCAAACTCGGCGTTGTCATACTACCTTCACCTCGGTCAATTGACGGATCCGCGGCAACGGGCGGTCGGTTTACTTCTCGTACAAATAATGTCAGAACCTGCATTCGATACCCTCCGCACCAAAGAGCAGTTGGGATACATTGTTTCATGTTCGCGGTGGAATCTGCTTGGAGACTCGCAATTCGGTCTTCGCATCCTTGTGCAGAGTGAGCGCGGATCTGGTTACCTCGAAGAACGCGTAGAGGCATTCCTAGACACCATGGATCAAAAAATCAGAGAGATGGATTCTGGTGAATTTCGCGACTTCAAGAATGGGTTGCAACAGAAGTGGAAAGAGCCCCCGAAGAACCTAGCGGAGGAAGCGTCACGATATTGGACACAGATTGATTCGGGATATCTCGACTTCCTGCGAGGTGAGTGCATGCATGAATGCATTCTGCACGCGCATAACTCTTATCCTTGAAGGTTGTGAGGATGCCGATCTGCTGGAGAAGGTAGAGAAACAGGAGGTCTTGGATTTATTCCGCGAGCGCGTCCATCCCCAGGCTAGGAAGCGCGCCAAACTATCAATCCATCTACAGTCACGAAAGCCGCGGGCGCCCCGGGTCAGCACTGAAGCCATGAAAGCCTTCGAAACCCGCCTCCAGAAAGCCAACGTTATTGTCGACATCGCAGCCACTAGGGATGAATTTGGCGAAGCGAATCCTCCCGCAACAGACTTTGTCAACACATGGAAGGAGGTTTTAACAGAAGACAGGATGTCTAGTGCGGATGCTCAGGGCTTACTCGAGCAGATCCCTGTATTGATGGAGCAGTATCCTGTGCCGAGCGAAGACTCTGATAGATTGCCTGTCGTTGTGACGCACGTTCAAGACTTGAAGGCCTTCAAGGCAGCGCTGCAGATCTCGGACCCACCTAAACCTCTCGTGCAGTGGAATGATCTGCCGATGCCCAATCTCTAGCTGACGGAAATAGGATCAACACTAGGTGTTCGTGTTGCTTCAGAGATATGTAAATAATGTACAACAGTACAACTATGTAGTCGTTTGGATAGACTTGAGGATACGTGTGCGAACGTCTATAATGGTAGACCTGGGTCATGAGTCTACTCGGTGTACATATTGAAGTAAGCATCGACCATGAAATCTAGATGGCAGACACAGAGTGCACTACCATGGGTTTCACTTGCCCATCATGCACTGTTGGAGTCGATCGGGCAAATCCTACGACGTTTTACTCGAAAAAATGGCAAGGGTTCAACTTCTCGAGTCTCATTGAACTGAATATCCCCACATGTACTAAGGGTGGATACTCACATGTATGGGATGAAAAATCCCACCACGCAAAACACGTGAGTCATGCACATGTCTTTTCTGCCGTCAAGATGGACGTCCTACGACTTGTGTCATCTTCTGGTTCCTAGTGTGGACACGCTAGTACGTCAAGGGCAGCGAATGCATACTATGTGTCCTTCTCGCTGTGGTCCTCCGCTTTCACAACGTGGCGGATCTCGACACAAACCCAAGTCTCACTACATGATATCAAGTCAAATGCATGGGAGCTGAATGTGAAGTTGTGAACATTATATCATAAAAATTTGTGGCTGATGACGGTATTTGGATTCAGCGTTCTCACCCTGGCGGGCCGGTGCTTCAGTTGGAACAAATTGGTTCCAGTCTTCGAGGGAAATTGATCCCAGGGACTAAAAGGCTCGGCCACCGTCGTGTTCAGTACGGATGTTGCCACCGGTGCGCTCCGTGGAGTTCACATGGCCGGCGCCGCTACTCACGAAACTTGGGTTATCTCATTAAGTTCCCTTCACTAATGGTGTCGATAAATCCTCCACTCCTCTCATCGATGTAACTTGAAATGGGGAATGTCTTTGATGCAAATGGTGATTTGTGGGGACTGGATGACAGGCAGTATGCGTGAGCCGTGGTATTGTCCGTAAGTTATATATAGAGTGGTGTTCTCACTCTGATCTTCCCCCTGACACATATGACTTGAATGACACTGCCTTCGAGTGGTGGGGGACTTACTCGGCTCAAGACCTGCGAGCAACGATTTCTTTGTGGTCACACGGCGCTTGATCACTGGCAAGTCAAGATGTTATGTTCTCAAGATTTCCTTGAGACAAAGTCTGCCTGAAATATCGCATTAAGAATTTCTTTCGAAGCATCCCCATATCGACGTTGTGCACACGAGCCCCGTATTCAACGCTCCTACCCAGTCACAGTGGTCAGTACTATCGCGTAGGTTAATCACTGGGCCCAGGGATCTAGCAACTTATTGGGTTCGACCGGAACTGATCATCAGTCTTCCGCGTCCTCCCACCAACGCTAACCAGAGCCATGAAAAGTGGGTAGGTTCATATTCAAAGTCAGTTATTGATGCTGATTTAAGTCTAGTTGTCGTGACCATTTTACATGCCTTATCTATCTCACTAACGTGTTTTCGGCTGTGGTATCGAGCACGAAAGTGTCAACTGTGGTGGGAGGACGGTTGGGCTGGGATGGCCTTGGTGGCGGAGATGGTCAGCCTGGTACGTTTGTACGTGAACTTCAATAGTACACAGTACGCTGATCGTATGTGACCCATTCTTAGGTCTCCGTATGGTTCATTTTGAATCCTACTGGTACGTCCGAGGGGGGAAACGCTCAACAAAGCCAAGCCTATGGTAACCTTGAATGATGTAGGGCGCGTAATTGCGTGCTGGTCTCTGATGGTTGGATTCACAGTTTGTTTGTGGTGCGCGTATCATCTCTTTCGCGAGTGAACCAATGTAGACATGGCCCTTAGGTCGGCGCGATTGAGTATCGTATGCTCGATTGTCCGTCTCGCGCCCAAAGGTTGGAAGCTCCGAAAGATAGCGATCGCCTCAGCTGCGGTGTTTCTCGTCATGCTTTTGGCGCTGCTCTTTCAAAAGATATACTATTGTGCACATGACACATGGTGGTATGCTCTTAAACCAATTACTTGTCCCCTGGGGACTGCTGTTACTGCCTTGCAATTATCCAGTGAGTTTTTGACGCAACTGCGCAACTCTCGAAAGCAGGTCTGACTCCATTGCCGAAGCCGATATAATTTCCGATATCCTCCTCGTGCTATTGCCCATACAACTAGTGCGAGAAGGCAGCGTGACTCGAGACCAGCGCATTATATTACTGTCGGTTTTCTCAAGCAGCATTTTGATCTCGTTGATCAGTGTTGTACACTTCGTCTTCATGATCGAACCTGGCACATACGTTCAGACAATCACAGCGCAACTCGAAGTATGTCATATTGACTTTCAATCGACCGTTCACTCAGTACACATTAGATTGTACTGTCAGTCATCGTTTGCGATTTGTTGGTCGTTGTTACTTGCATCTACAAGGTCTTGCGACGGAAAGAATTAGATTCCGCTGAGGAACCCACGTCCCGCGGTGTGTATTTCACGACAGTACTCGATATGGGTGGGTTGGAACGTCAGGGGGAGTGGTCGTTCGCAGGGAATGAGAGCAAATCCATTTCACGTAATGTTATCAAGGGCCAGTACTACAATGCATCGGAAATATAGGATGGCTCTTACGCACTACAGGCCGGGTGGCGGCAGCCCGAGATTGAGTACCATACATGACATTTTCCAAACAATTTATTCAACGAACATCATGATATGGAATGTTGTGAGAATTTCTTCCATGCATACCAGCTAGAAAGTAGATGGTCAAGGTGACAGAGGCAAAGAAGCGAAGACTTTGCCCAATGTCGTGATTACGCAACACACCACTTACTTGTGCATTGGCCGCACAAGCCACTGCCCCAGGCGCATCCACGTATTTCGGGGAAAAAAATTCAAACATACGCGCGACTCCTCCATCTGCATCAGGGGTCCCTACACTTTTTGTTCCCGTGGGGTTGCTTGGTGGTGAGGTGATGGCAATGTCTCCTTGCGCACAGGTAGAGCTTATACCAGGATCAGGCAGCAGAAAATCCCCAAGGATCACATACATTTTTATCACCCCAGTTCTATACTGAAACGCCTAGTCTGCAGAACGCAAGCTCGGCCTAGAGTTGAAGCGTAAGAGAAAAATGACAGTCACAATTTACTTTCTACGCGGAAGGACCGCAACATACATTCCTTTCAACAAAATACGTGAGTGACAGGAGAAATTCGTTGGTTCAAGAAGAAATCGAGCGTACACAAACGAGGCCAGGGAATGAATGCAACAGACAACAATGACAAAACAGTGGAACGTGCAATGACTACCTTACGGGCTGAATGGTGATGCAATAGTGTTACTTCTTCCTGGGGTTGACCTTGGCGACCGGTTGAGTTTGTGCAGGTGGCACGTAGTTTTTCGGGCGGCGGAAAAGGAGGACGTGAGGCTCTGGGGCTGTAACTGAAAGTAAGAACCTTGAAAGGGAAAGAGAAGACAGGGTAGACCATGGACTTCGTAATGTTGCCATCCTAGGCTTTGAGTGATACCGATGCCCCTCCACTCTGCTTCTGTGAGAAGGCGGAGTGTACCTTCTTTCTCGTCGAAGAGTTCCTTTGGTATCAGCTTCAGAAGGGGTTTTGGTAAGATGACGTGGCGGTATTCATAATGATCGTCCGAGTATCTGTCGGAATAATGTATTCTGTAGGATACCATCAGCCCACTGGCGTGGACTCAACAGTCGGGTGATAGCCTACTTCTCGATGTACTCCTCAAGCTTGTTGTTAGCCGTGCGGTCTGCCATATTTCCGGGCAGCAGATATACGCGGTCAAAAGAGATGCTAGATCTTTGAATTGAACCTTGCTTGTGGACACTCCAGACAGACTCACCGCGCGACTACAATGACGTGACTGCGCGCGTGTGACCGCATTGTCACGCTATCAATATCAGCTCAGGGGTCGCGGCACGTCTTGTCGCCAACCATCATGAATTACAACAATCTCGGGAATTGGGTCCCGGGCCAGAGTAATTGTTTTCGGTCCCATGAAGACCGGCTCAATATAGATCGATTTTCATCCCCAACTCCAGAGTCGCTGAACGCTTTGCGCGTCCCCCACGAAACCCCTGATTTTTGGAACAATTTTGGTGAGTATATGCGCCTTGTCTATCTTGTGTCTTCTCAACATGCCGCCTCAGGCCCATCTCCATCTCCGCCAGCATTTCAGGGAGCGAGTTATTCACACCCTCTGTTACGTTCTGTGAAACATTACAGTGATGGGCACGGTCCGACTCGCGACTCTGAGGCCCAGTCTTTCGACTCTCCCAGTCGATCATTTGGTTATCCCCGGCAGCACGAGGAGCGCGGTAAGTGCTTGTTCCGTTTTCACCCACGTTCATCCTTGCATTTATATCCAATAGAACACCCCAGCTATGATGCACGTTTAGAACATTTGGAGATGTCGGAGTTGGATCACCCGATCAACTCGGATTGGTATTCCCCTCGGTTTCCCCGTCAATCCACCCCAGACGAATATGCCTCTGGGTACCGGGTTGCCTCTCGCGGTGAAGGTACAATACGAAACGGGTCTGGGTGGAAATTACGCCCCGTTTCCGAATTGCGTACGTTCAGCAAAAGCGTATTGTCCACATCCAATTAATCGTCGATCCCAGCTGACAGATTTCGCGGGGTGTTCAAATTCGGGGTATTCAATGCGGTACAATCAGCATGCTTTGACCAGGTTCGAATCCGTGTACGTGAGCGAGATGTGATTGACTGCTTTCTGCAGGTCATCCGTTCAGAAGAAAACCTGGTAATGATGCCCACAAATGATCCGGTCTAATCACTGAAAAAAAATTTGTCAGATTATTAGTGGTCGGTCTCGTGACTCGTTTATCGTCCATGATCTCATGACCCCTGTTAGCTCCTACGGGAAGTGGAAAGACTGTCCTTTTCGAACTGAGCATGATTCGAATGTTCTCACAAACTATGAATGACGCAAGACCTGCCAAGTGCGTTTATATTGCGCCGACAAAGGTCCTTTTTTTGACCTCTACTTCAAATCTGAGTTCACCGGAGCTTTCAGGCACTGTGTTCCGAAAAGCACAATGAATGGGTTGCAAAATTTGGGGGACTTGGTTTTAGATGTAGGTACTTGGCAAGCGCCCAGGCTCTACCTGTGTCCGACCTCTATCACCGTCAGGCTGCGAATTAACCGGCGACACGCTTTCACTAGGAAGAGGAATTTGGGGTGATGCCAAAAGTTCGAGTATAATGTGTGTCAGGCAGGCCCTGCGGGCAAATCGATTGATATATTGCATTTACAGCGTAACAACTGTAAGCACATATTTCGCTTCTGTTTCCTCAGTGTCGGATTACATTTGTCATTCGAGGCTGAAAAGTGGGATAGCTTGACGCGAAACTGGTGCGAGTCCACTGTTCTCGGAGCAAGTTTGGCAATGATCATTTGGTTAGGTCTGACCATTCTGGGATACTATCCCAGGTCAAGTTATTCCTCGTAGACGAAGTCTGTCAATTATATTGCTGGAGGAAAGTGTATGGGTTGCTCATGTTGCAACAGGTCCACGTCCTAAACGAGTCACGAGGGAGCACTCTGGAAGTCATAATTTCCCGTATGAAAGCACGCGGGTCTGGCATCCGCTTCCTTCTCATTTCTGCTACCATTCCGAACGTGGAGGACGTTGCTCGTTGGATTGGGAGCAACGACGGCAGTGACCGACCTGCTAGAATATTTCAGGTTGATATACGTTCCCGTCGCTGTAGTCTTCTGACAAAAATCTGCAGTTTGGCGAAGAATTCCGGCCGTGCAAGCTTACCAAGTTCGTCTATAGTGTGCCAAAACCCAAAGGCCAGAATGATTTTGCATATGCACGTACGCTAGATTCGCGCCTGTTCTCCATAATGCAGCAGCACTCGTCCAATAAACCTATCCTTGTCTTCTGTCCCACAAGGAAAGGTATGTGCATGGGTCCATGACCTCCGACAGAGTGCTTACTAACCAGATGCTGCACACAGGTACGTTGGATGCAGCCAAGCAGCTAGCAAAGGATTATGAAGAAGCCATGAAGAGGAAGAAGAATCTACCATGGTCACCTCCCCCGCGGTATGGTTTATCCATTTCCCCACCATTCTCTGTTGATCTCCGTCCAGTATCGATCGGAAGTTTTATGATAAAGATTTGGCTTGTGCGTTCACGCAACTCGTGGGTACGGATGAAAATTCACAAAGTCGCAGTCCTTACATCCGTGGGAATCGCCGTTCATCACGCCGGTTTGAATACAGATGATAGGAAAGCGGTGGAAGAGTTATATCTGCGAAAAGCTCTACGCGTCTTGATCTCTACATCCGTGTGAGATTTTCTAATCCACACTTACTACTCTTACCGTCTTCTAGACTCTCGCGGTTGGTGTTAATTTGCGTAAGTTTCGTTTTCACAACCAGTGGCCAACACCTCATCGCCGTCGAGCTGCACAAATGGTTGTCATTAAGGGGGTCAAATTATACCAAAACGGAGAGATGAGAGAGTACTCGGACCTCGATATCATGCAAATGATGGGTCGGGCGGTACGTTTTCCTCTTTCAACCTGTGGATAAGCTCGAGTCCTATCCATTTAGGGGCGACCCCAGTTTGGCAGGTGGTTTTCCGTCTGCCTGGATCCGTGCTAATGTGGGACGTTAGACGATGAAGGAATCGCGATAATTCTGTGTGAACCTGATTTGGAACACAAATATCGCACACTCACCCAAGGGAACACCACTCTGGAGAGTAGCCTCCATCACAATCTCGCAGAACACCTGAATTCAGAAATCGGAATGGGGACTATATCAAGTGTCGAGAATGCAAAAGACTGGCTTCGGCACTCATTTCTCTTTCGTCGTATCCAAAAAAATCCTCGTCATTATGATATCGGCAAAAACGAAAACCAGACCTGGAAAGAAAAAGTCGATGAGATTGTCATGCAAAGCATACTGAGTTTACGTGACACACAGTTGGTTGCGTACGACGAAAAAGATGGGAGACTTTCCTCGACAGAGTATGGGGACGTTATGAGTAAGGTAAGGATATTCATCCAGCCTTTGTGTTGTCCCATCATGACGTTTTCAGTTTTACATCCGGCAAACGACTGTATGTGCTCTCAGTCGATCTACGCTGACTTCTCAGCCTCATTTTGGCATAAGATGCGAGCAATACTCAATTTGCCTCATTCTATCACCATGCGCGAGATCGTGAGCAGTTCACAAAGTGGACTAGTTTATGTGCTGAGACGCCTAGCTCGAACTTGTATCCAACTCTGAAGAGTGAGTAGCATCTTCTCTGGTCCTTCTCAGCTGATGCTTGCTGTATGTAGGGTTTCGGATCTGAAGCTGCGTAGTGGGGAGAGGCCGGTCCGTGCTAAGTCAAATTCGGCCATCTCAAACTTGACACCCTTGAATGCTTTCAGATGTATGAAAAGATTGGCCGTCATGACGATATTCGGTTTTCTCTGAAGAAGATTGCTAGTGCGAGCGACAAGATACTTCTATTGATCCAAGTGAGAATTTTATTTTCAGAGTGGCTTCACATATCTTTAATAGATATAGGCAATTCTCGCTGGCCTTCCGCTCAACAGTGCCGAATTTAAACACTCAGAGGGTCAGCCATACCTCGAGGCCATTGCCGTATTCCGCCATGCAGCACGCATTGTAACAGGTGAGTCGTTGTAGCATAAGAGATCATTACTCACTGCGCTTCAGCTGTAGCAGAGGTCGCCATTATCAACCAGAGTGGAACACAGCTCAAACATGCACTCGAACTGCAAGTATTATATTGCACGGACCTCACGCTTCTCATAGTTGGTCATAGGGTGCGCTGTCTCAATGCAAAAGCATGGGAGGACAGGCCACTGGTCCTCAGGCAGATTGAACACATTGGCGAAAAATCGTAAGTAGTAGCGCATACCAAAGTTCACCATAATCTCACGTCGCGACAGAGTAAAGGTAGATGCCAAATAATAATTCGCCGGTTATTTGTAACTGACTGCACAAGGTACTGGCTGAGAATGGTATTAACTCGATCCAAAAGCTGCTGCAGATGTCTCCGCTTCGAATTGAGGAGGTGAGGTCCCTTTTTTGGGACCTAGTGCTGTCATTGACAACCCTCAGCTTCTTAACCGCCGTCCTCCGTTTGGCTTCGAAGTTTTGGCTGCTGCAAACGAATTTCCAAGGTACTATCTAGACATAAAGGAACTAAAGTCTATCCACAGTAATGGAAATTCACCTGTGGAAGTGGAGTTTGTTGTCCAATGTGGTCTCACTTTCAGCGACTCGGCGCCCCAAAGAGCTAAAAGGCCCAAGTGGAGTAAAACGGAGATGACAACTCTTCTAATCCTAACTTCCGATATGGTCTTTATCGACTTCCGGCGCATCGTGTAAGGCTCACTCCACCAATACTGATCATGTATCAATCTCGTCTTTGATGTAAGCACAAAGGCACTCAAAGAGAAGAAAGAAATTACCCTCTCAGCACAACTCACAAAACCAAGTCAATCAATTAATGTGTACATCGCTTCGGTATTCGAGCTTTTCCTTCTTTCACCGATCCTAAACCGCTTACGAACATGCAGGAAAAATTTGCTGGTGTTACTGTTGCCCGGACATTGGTCCCAAGTATCCCGCCAAACAAGTATCCAACGTTGGAGACTCGTCCATTAACATCAGTTGTACGTGCGCCACTTCTGTTCAGGCAGTATTGTGTCATCCACGCAATGAAGGAAATGGACTTGCAAGGGCTCGAGGACATTCCTGACTTCTGGGACTTCGGCTTCGACGTAGACGATGGCGACAAGATTCTGGATTCCCGTATGTTGGATTTCGCGAAATGGTTACCGCAACCTAACCGCCCGATGGGGTACCCATTTTCTCTGATGCAGATGATAACGTATCCAATGTGCAGCAAACTCAATTGAATCTGCCGATAAGGGAACAGATAGAACAAGACCCGAGAAAACGCCCAGATGGGAAGTACGAGTGAGTTCACCCTCTTTCAATCCGGCGTGCAACTTGATATGCGTATCTTTGTCCAGGTGCAATCATGCTTGCAAGGACAAGCTCAAATGTCGCCATTACTGGTTCGTTGTCAATGAATTTCTCGATTGCTAAATTCTGTTGCAGCTGCCGGGAGGGATTACCAGAGCCCCCACGTACGAAGAAAAACCAACAAGTCCATGTACACGGCTCCGGTATGGAACCTGTTCCTCCGTCACGAAATATCAAGATCACTACAGAGAGATCGTTACAAGATGAGCGAACATGGCACGCCGATCCGAATCGAAGCATACAGGAAAACCGAGTTAAGCCTGTTAAACGGAAACCCGGCCCCCAGCAATTAGCCGAGACCCAGGAGAATGCCAGTATCCCACGACACCTTCGTTCTGTCGGGCCAAACGTGGAAACACCGAGCCATCTCAAAGAGTCGCGGAGCAGCAAAGCTGTGCCTAATTTCAACCTACAGTTGACGACACTGAAGCGTTCACGATCGTCCTCCCCGAGTAAATCAACGACAACTGATGACTGCTGTGACGAGCTCCCGTTGATCTCTGAGGTTCGGCCACAAGCCAACACAAAAGTCGAGGGATGCGAAGTCCCCCCATTAAAACGGAGCAAAATAGATGTTGTCGTGGGTTTGTTGGGGACGCCCCCCTCGCACAAAAAGGTTTATCGCATCTTGTCTGTTTCTCCACGCTTATGGACGTTAGGTCAACCCTCTTCCGTATACCGAGTTGCTCGACGATGGATTATTTCTTCCTGGTGACGATGATGAAGACTTGGCGGATTGCTGTGCCAACTACTCTCCAATCAGGAACCCTGTCTCTCGCCTTGATGAAGGCTGCTTCGATACCACCCCCAAGGCTGCTTTCCGTCAGCTCTCACCAAAGAACTCCATTCGACCAGCCTCTAGTCGATGGCCCAAAGATGATGCAAGCCCCACTTGTGATGGTTTCGACCTCACGCCGCGTGAAAGTTCTCGGGCGTCTACCCCGTCTAACATAAGAAGAAACAATTCTTACGGAATTTCTCCCTCGAGGATCACAGGCTTCATACGGCGCTCCAGACCACATCTTCAGGATCACTCAACAACCAGCGAACCCACAGTTCAACCACTCGGTCTGGCTTTTCATGGAAGTAACATTCTTGACACCGACGGCATCAACTCATACATCCCCGTCGGTCCCAGTGATTCGAATGACGCTCTAGACGATCCCGTTGCAGAATTTGACCGTTGGCTTGCGAGTGGCGCCGTGGAGATAGTTCCGGACTAGTGCCACTACAGATGTAGAAAACCAGACAATGTTTTAAATGTGTTTGACACGTTCAGTCCAGGACCTTGTGCGACTCCAAGTCCCCATGCTTGAGTGGCGAACATTTGAATACTTGAATTACTTGCTAATTCAATCTGCATCAAATATCCAGCAGACACCATTTAGCTCGAGAAACGATTCAATGTCAAGGTTTGGTGTGTGAGCTAGGAATGATTGAGATAGTGACAAAGTGGATAGCATGCTGACTGACGCTACGACGTCTGTCAGTAATCCGCCGTCCCCTCGTCGGGTCCTTGGTTGTCAAACATCTTCAGTACTCCGTTGAATCTCTCATCCCAACTAGCACCACTGCCTGGCCCAATTATCTTCCAAGATTCTTCTTCTCCCCTCCACCTCAGTTCTTTCCTGAGCCGCTCTGCCCTGAGCTCGACCTCGCTCGGGGGCGGATTCTTTTGCTCTTCCTTCGTGGGCTCACGCTCACCACGCACAAGTTGCCGTGCAGTGGCCAAACGTTCAGGGAGGGCTTTGTAATACGATTTGCGGGAGGAAGCTATGTTGGAAATGGGAGAGTGCGGCGCAAGCACAGATTCTGAAGATAGATTGAAGTCGAGATCGCCGCCTTGCAGTCGGCCTTGCATGACTTTCGATTGTCCCTCATCGTCACCGGGAAGAACATTATGCGGAGCGTCGAGCATCAAGTCTGGACCTTGAAATTCTCGTGCTTTGTTGATGACGAGAGAGTAGGCAGCCTCGCAACCTATTCGTGTCTTGTGTCGCTCGTTAAAGAAACCCCAGATCATGTGGGGGATGAAACGAAAGCCCACGTAGTTGACACTTGGAACAAGAAGAAGTGGGGGCTGGGGAGGGATGATTGCCGGAGGGATGGAATCTATGAGTGATGGGTTTGATGCAGAGATTTGGTGCTTGGAGGAGCTGGATAAATTGGGGGGAGAAAATAAGTTAGCATTTCGGGAAGGAAGGAGACGGGACGGAGTTGGGATCGGTTCAACGTTTGAGTCGTCCGCAATTCCAACTGGGGAGCCGCAGGATTCATCTGTTTCGTCAAAAGTTCCGTCTGACGCCAATTCCCGCGCCAGGTTCTCCTCCTTGTCTAAGAGGTCTAAGCCCCCACTCCAGCCTCGTTTTAGACCGGCCATGTACTCCTTAAAAGTGTGTCTTCCTATAAGGACAGTGCCTCCTGCCAGTTCTTGCGCTCGTTTCTGCTCTTGAGTGAGTTGACTAAGGGATGAGAGTGCGGGCGTGATAGGCTGGTCGAGCCCCATTGCGAGACGGCGTTCTTTGATGACGGCAGAAGCGACGCGTTCGGTAAGGTCGCCCGAGTGACGGGTAGGGACGATATCATAGTCAATGGCGGCTGCGACTAATACAGGCTGTAACGCGTGAGTTGTGATATTCTGCGTGTCGGGAACTTGCACACACCTTGACATACTTCTT
Organism: Sutorius eximius; assembly: GCA_038089815.1. NCBI lineage: Eukaryota > Fungi > Basidiomycota > Agaricomycetes > Boletales > Boletaceae > Sutorius > Sutorius eximius. Next base: position 30,526 of record JBBPLN010000083.1, on the reverse strand, counting down.
AAAGAACCTGATAGCTCGTTGATGGTCCTCGTCTCCTGGCCACTTGGCGCCATATACGACCACTTTGCGGGGAAGCTCTGTACTTTTCATCGGCTCATCAGCGAGGTACTTGACACGGTCGATGTACGACTGGCGGATAGCGCGTGCTTGGTGACGGTCGTATGCATAGTATGAGATGATGGAAGAAGTAAGGGTGATGAATATGCACCAGTTCCTGGAGGGAAGACGGGGTCGCGCAGAGAGCCAGCTTGATGGGATGCCCGTGTACTCGAGGGCAGCGCGAACGCCAGACTTGGGCGCGTTCATGCAAAAGGGAAAACTCGTCGGAATTCGGAACCAATATTTTATCACAGCCACTCAAACAAATACAGCCATACAACGTACCTTGTATTATGTCATCATATCATCAACGTTTTCCTTGTTGCCCGATGACTACTCTTTCTGCGTGCGTGGTTTCATCGCTTTCTACTCGCAATCTGACACTTTTCTAGCGCATTACCACAACCAATTCACGTCTCCGCTGCTCCGGACGACGAAGACCAACTATTCGTCCCTTCCCAGACAGTGGCCGTCAGAGCGGCAGTTCCTTCGTACAGGAAGCGCAAAGGATGGAAACCAACATCACCAGAAGACTTTGGTACGTCCCAACTCGCCCTCCAGAAGGCCCATCGCTTACCCACTTCCCACAGGTGATGGGGGAGCCTACCCCGAGTGTCACGTCGCTCAATATCCTCTCAGCCTTGGAAAGAAAAAGGTTCGTCGACTCTTCTTGTCCGTGGACATGCCTATTGACACGTCTCCCAGACCCAAGCAGGAAACACTCTCGCCCTTCAGGTCGACTCCGAGGGTAACGTCCGATACGATGCCATCGCACATCAAGGCCAGAGAGCCGGCAAGATCATTCAGTCTCAATTCAAGGACCTCGTCCCTCTTTCGCATCGAAAAGACATCACCGACGGCCAACGTTCCATGGAGCGACCATCCGAGGAGGACATTCAGACCACCGCAGAGCGTACCAGGCAAGCACTCGAGAAATTAGTCACAGGCAAGATTAAAGCTGCCCAGCCCAAGAACGTGCCCGATGCAGTCGGTAAGGCGACATACGTTCGCTATACTCCCGGCCAGCAGCAAGGAGGAGACGGCGCACTGAAACAAAGAATCATAAAGATGTCTGGAGTGGTCGAGGACCCGCTGGAGCCCCCTCGCTTCAAGCACAAGAAGATCCCTCGGGGTCCACCAAGCCCGCCTCCGCCTGTCTTGCGGAGTCCACCACGAAAAGCGACAGCTGCTGAGCAGAAAGAATGGATGATCCCTCCATGTATATCAAATTGGAAGAATAACAAAGGTTTCACTATCCCACTAGACAAACGTTTAGCTGCCGATGGGCGAGGTCTCCAGGATGTATGTTTCTCCTACAATCCTCTCCGTTCACTCTCGTGCTCACTGTTAAATTAGGTATCCATCAACGATAACTTTGCCAAGTTTTCCGAGGCCTTGTTCGTCGCTGACAGGCATGCTCGCGAGGAGGTCCGGCAACGAGCGCTAATGCAACAAAAGCTGGCACAAAAAGAAAAGGAAGCTAAAGAGGAGAACCTCCGCCTTCTTGCGCAACGAGCGCGCGAGGAGCGTAGTGGGACAGTTCCATCTTCGTCCTCGCGACCCACTGCGGAATCGCGTGTTGCCGTTACCTCTGCATTAGGGGACTATGGGAGCGAATCAGAAGCTGGGTCGTCGGCTGCTAACTCGGAAGATGAGGAAGATGAAGAAGCGGCAAAGGTTAGGGATGCCATGCGTGCGGAGAAGCGCCGCGAACGGGAGCGAGAGATGCGGATGTCAAACATGGGCACGGAGCAGCGTGCCAAGATGCTTGCTCGACAACAAAACCGCGACATCTCAGAAAAAATCGCACTAGGCCTTGCAAAACCAACGCTATCCAAGGAGAGCATGTTGGATTCGAGACTTTTCAACAGGGACCAGCTCAGCGGCACGTTCGGGGATGACGAGAACTACGGATTATATGACCGGCCATTGTTCCACGGTTCCACTGCAGCCGCGGCGATCTACAAGGCACGCGGCAACATTGCTGCCGAAGGGGCCAGCGAGGAGGCGTTCGGCGGTGGGACAGAAGAGGGAATAGGAAAAGCTCTTTCCAACGACCGCTTCGGGCTGGGCCAACCCCGTGTTGGCTTTGAGGGTGCGAACGAACAGGAGGTAAGAGAGGGGCCTGTGCAATTTGAGAAGGACTCGGGGGACGTGTTCGGGCTGGACAAGTTCTTGGATGAGGCCAAGGGGGGTCGGAAACGAGGGCTGGATACGGAGGTAGGGAGCTCGAGGAAAAGAGTACAGCTAGAGAAGGCGGAGGACACGTAGCGTTGCGCGCCATCCTCGTTTTTCATTGTCTCGATGCACGGTAATATGACATGAAGTTCACATGACCGTGGTTGGCATGGCAACGTTTCATCCTTGTCCTTTTTCCCTTCGATGCCAACCTACACGTCTTCACGCTCCTTGATCCACAACTCTCAAAAGGGCTTGTAAAAAGCCACACGTCAACTCGGTCGTTTCCTCCATCACAATGCACGCCAGAGTGCGGCGTATGCCTGCTGAGCGGGCTCGCCATGCAAAACGTCTGGGACACGTTCGTCCCGCACCGCCAGTGCTTGCAGCAGCCATCAGCAGCGCTGGCCCCAGCACAACGACAACGCCGGCCCTGCAGAGCGCGCCCCCGTCCAGTCAGACATCCTCTACTAGTACATCCACAAACCGACCGTCGAGCAGCGCTCTTCCATCTTCCTCTCTTGCGTCCTCTTCCGCCGCCACGTCGTCGACACTGCCCGCCTCGCTCTCTGCCACCACCCAGCCACAGTCAGTCACTACGTCGTCCACCTCCCTCATCACCCCACCAACGACGTTGCTTACATCCCTGACCTCTTCCTCAACGTCCACTCCACAGACAAATGCCGCCGCAGCGACGAACAGCGGTCTCTCTGGTGGTGCAATTGCTGGCATCATTGCTGGGGCCGTCATAGTTGGCACAGCACTCATTGTATTCTTCGTTCGAAAGACCTATCTTCGCCGCAGAGACCGCAAGCGCATCTCGTGGAATGGAGTCCCCGGCCTGAGCGAACCCAAGCCTGTCCTGGACGATAGCGAACCCCCTTTTACCAACCTCGGGAACCCTGCGAATACCCCGCAAAGAAGTGCACCCGTGTCTCCATTCGAGGCATATGGCCAATCTATGTACTCTACTCCCGCTCCACCTGCCATGTCCATGCATCCTCACACCTTCCCCACCTACGGTGCTCCTATGCCCCCTCCGGCATCGTATAACAACCCCACTTCAATTGCCACTTACCCTGCGCATTTCGTTCCCTCGACTTATAGTCCCGGCAGCGCTACTGTACCTGGGATAGCGCATATGCCCGTAGGTGCAAGCGCTTTCTCTACTTTATCTCCTGTGCAAGCCCAGCATGCGCCAATGGAGGCACTAGTCAAGTGTACATTTGTGCCCACTCTTCCGGATGAACTTTCCATCACGACAGGTGAACGAGTCTTTATTGTCGAACAGTATGATGATGGGTGGGACTTGTGTATGAATGGAAGAGGTGAACGGGGAATGGTCCCCCGTGAATGCTTGGGTCGTCCACCTTCCGATCAGCCTGACGTTGGTTGGAGGAACGTCCAACGGATGAGCAGTTTAAATTCCGATGGAAGGAGGTATTAATTGCTCTCGGCCGACACTTTGAATAGGTACGAAAGCACTCAAAACTGGCGAATCGTCACTGATCCCCCCATAAAGACATTGCCTGGTATTTTATCTGATACCCCTCTCTGCCTTCATCCCTCTATAGCGCAAGTTCATCCTCAAGACTCCGTCACTTTATTGGATATGATGTGATGCTTGTAACGCTCTTGTTGCCATCACACAATGGTGTCTGAATTGTAGCTTGGTTTTTAAGGGACGATCGAGTTATATCGCAACCTCGTTAGCATCGTGTACCGCCTATTGGCCTGTATGTGAGCAAAACATTCCCCTTATGACACTTCCGCGTTACTGTTGCGTTGTTCGGTATCCGTCTCAACACATGCTGAGCAACCCAGGAAATAGCGGCTTGTTGCTCAAAATCAGTTTGCAGGTCAAATGCACATTAAGTTATCTGTATGGAAGGAATTTCAATCGGTCGATCATAACAGTCACGTTCGCGATCTCGGATCGACTTCCGCGTGTTCAGCCTAAGGGATACCTAAGACCGATAGACCCTATGCACGGGAAAATGCCTTACATAGAGAGCATCGAGTTGATGTACGCTAGGTGATCGCGTTCGTGAAACTGTGTAACGTGATCAAGGAAAGACGTACACCGAGTCAAGACTACACCAGTAATTTCGACCCAATAATTGTTTCCTTGGAGGGCGTACTGTTCGTCTGTCAGAGTAGCGCACAAAGCAAGTCTCGCTTACTTACGAGGAGGACCGTCACTAAAGACACAAAACTGAGCAAAGGATATATTCAGTTATCCTCTCCGTGCCACAGTCAGGTTTTTACCAAGTGAGAAGCCCACAAAAAACAGACACTCTCCTGAGTTGTTGAACGTGTTCCGACTGCCTCCTGTCGGTGAGTTCAATGTTGGTAAGTACAGTAAAGCAGGATAAAAAAGATCTCGCACAGTTGGTGTCGAGATCGCCCAACACGAAGGAAGTAGACGATGCTGCCAATTATGATTACGTCGCAAACTGTACTCAGAATGAAGGAGCATGCAACAAGCTATGGGAGCGGGGGAAATTAGTACATCTCCAGAGGGGCACGGGAATCACCGACCGGGGTGGAGACAAGGAATAGGATAGACTGTCGTTGAAACCTAGAGCACGTGAGAGCGGGGCTCAGCATGGTGTCATGACGTCCAAGGAAACTCCAGTACGTAAAAAGAGTGAAAACTGCCAGTGCCAGGGTTACAAGGCATGTCACCACTATGAAGCTTGAGCGAGCGTCCGACAAACCTAGTCCAATTACTGGATATGGTAAGCATCATCGCGTGGTGTCAGGAAGCACCGGGAACACTCACTCAAAGCCACGACTGCTGTGATCACCTAGTTTTAATGAGATACGTTTCTGAAGCGACTGACGGGGTAACCATACCACTAGACCAGTAATTAACTTGTGCCTTCCGCTCACTACGAAACCATGTATTCAGGGTGACTTTAGGTTGACAAAGGAACTCACTAATCCATATTCGTTGAGCATAAAAGCTGCCAAGCAACGTCAGACAAAGAAAGCATTATTACCAACGTGACGCCAGTTACCATTGAACAACGAAGATGATGATGTACTTGTGAAGTCATTAGAACTCAGTCCGGCTTTGGTTTTTGGTTAAAGCAAGCCTTACGTTCATGAATACTGCCAGCTTTAATCCAAGCGGAATTGAAGCGGATAGCTCGATCGATCGGCGAACTCACCTCAAAAGCCCTGTATTACGCATGACTCTTGTCACCGTGTAGAGTTCCACATATTACTCACACAGGTAATCGGGTCGAGCATTCCAGTGAGAGATCACGACGGCAGGTGATGAATATTCGCCAATAAAATTGCACACATCCATAAACGTGGATAGTATCCAAGGCGCTGGGTGTCTGGACTGAATAATCTCGATCATGGCTTGATGGATAGTTACGCACAGCGTGGTCATTACCTTGAGCGTCAAGTGAAGATTAGATTGATCGACTCGTTTCATGTGGTATGTCTGCTTCGCTCACCACCAATTTGATCAGCATATGATCGTTTGGGAAATAATAGGAATAGAACAACGATTGCCCGAACCCTGAACCGTACAACCTGGCGAAGCCGTTCATCGTGGTCAAATAGGTGAAGAGTGACGAAGAACGTACCACACCGACAGTATCAGACCTATGGCAAATTAGTTGTTGGTCGCCAACGAGTTGCCAGGAAACTCACCAATGAATCCTGGAGCCCAGGCTTCGCCGATAGAGCCGGATGGTAACTCCCCCACCATGTAAGCGCACAAAAGTAGGGCTCAGGGCAGCGGGGGAGGCTGCACAGAAGAACGCGGACTCATCTGCCCAAGGTTTATCTTCTTTAAATAACCTCAGCTCACATCTTCCCAGACCAGCGCCGAGGTGGACTACGTGTACGGCACGTATGTGTAAGCGTCACTCAAGACACGAACATGCTTGTTCGTGATTAACTTAACCCTGACAGTACATGGTCCGACTAAGTACATACCGTAATTCTCCTCAACATGCATGACGGGAATTTCAAGCCGCGGGAATATCTTCTGGTGCACGACGGATGAGACCAACATAGCATACCCTTATGCAACGTTCCGCCTCGAACGTTTGAATCGCTTCACCGCCTGACGGATTAGTGCTCTAGAGCGGAACGAGCAAGGGGGCGCAGGCCCATGCATGATAAGATATGTGTGGCCTGATGTACAGTTGACAATTGCATTCCAGAGCCACATCGGATAAAAGGCGGCGCGTGTGTACCTGAATTTCACATCGTGCTGGCCCCCTTGAGATAATTCAAGAGCAAGTGAGCATCCGTGCTTTGGGACGACGGCTGGATGATGTAAAAGTGATTGTGACAAGGGTTGATGTTGGACGTTAGGCTGAAGGGGGCAGATTGAGAGGGTCGACCCACTAAACACAAGGGAAGTGCGATACTTGAAATCTTGGACTTGAACGCGAAGATGTGAACATCGCAGCGAGGTTACGTACCCAGAAGCGAGTTGCAAAGATAGGCTCTCGGCAAGTAGCATGACCACGGGGGCGACGCCCTTCTTCCCTGTCATGGGCCACCCTGGAGTCGGCGGCCGTGAGCCGCACTGAAGAAAACATAGAATTGTTGCCCACCTCGCACACCCGACTGTTTCTCGCGTCGGCTCCGGTTTCAAAGACACATGGTCGATCTAGTGGGCTGGTGACCAGCAGGGGGCCGCCGCATCAGACTTTCTTGAGCGCCACTTCAGTGGCGAGTAGCGTCAGGGTCGTTCCCTTTTCCGTGCATCCAGCCAATCAGAGCTCGCCAACCACCCCAAAGGTGCTTTGCAGATCTAGGGCCACAGGCAGACCTTGAGGCCTTGAGGCCTTGAGGGTGGAACGTGGCAGGGTCGATTTTAGTTGAGATTTCTGCAATAACCTCGTGTGGCATTGTAACTACTCGTGGTTATCATACCCTTATCACACAAAATATTATAGTGACCAAGGGAAAGAGTACAAGGTATGCATAATATACAGTATCAGCCCCGGTATGTAGAAAATACATGGCTAAACGGACAGTCATTTAGAAGTCGCCTATGCAATCTTGTGAAACACACATTGAATCTCTTTGCGCCAAGGCAATGCTTCACACCAATCGCTCTCAGTGGTCTCCATCCTGCTTGGACTTGTGGCGAACCACAACGTAAGCATCGCTCGTTGCTCCCCCCGCGACAGCTTCAATGCCGCCGGGGATGACGCCAGCGCGCTCAGGAACTTTTTTCCCTCTGAAAACACTGAGTGTCTCGAGATGGGTAGTAGACGCGGGGAAACTTCACCTCTCTGCACGGATCAACTCGAGATCATGAGAAAGGAGGCCGTGACCGGCAACAGGGCCCCAGTATGACGTTCCTGCCAGCGATCCGATGATGCAGGTACCGACGAGAATAGACAAGTAAAAGCGATATTGGGAGTACCATGCCGGTGCTGGTCGAGCAATTGTAATATGAGTGACGGAGTGGTCATCAAATGAAAAAGGCTCACTCCAGCCGGCTGCAGTAGCCCTGTTGTCGGCATACCAGAGTGCGGTGAAACCGAGCCATTGGCACAGGAGAGCGGGGGTGGGCTGAAGAGTGATGGTGGACCAAGCGACAACGGCAGGTGATACACCCAAAATCAGGCGGGGATAACCCTTGAAACCGCCAAGACCGGCAAACTCCATGCCCCAGTGGAGGGCACCTACCAGGAGATGAGTCGGAATGGAGAGAGGCACGAAAGAACATACCGAGGAAGGAGAGCAAGACAGCGCCATACGTGACTTGAAAGTTGAGGGCCTGGTCCAATACCGTGAGTGCGACACCTGGATCGATGCTTGTGAGCGTGCCCGTGGCAGCCAGGCCAGCCTGGTAGGAGAGATAGACAGTAGTTCCTGCGGATGCGATATAGGGCAAGCCGCCAGCAAGGCCCATGACGAGGTATGGGGTAGGCATAGTGATGGCGACCGCCCTAGTGATTCCAATCTAGGGATAAAGGATGAGCAGTGCGCAAGGAGATTATAGGGTAGAAAGGGGCAGCTGTAACACTCACAAAGGTATCCTTTGTGGGTTTGACGCTGGCGACAGTGAACACACCACCAGCAATGGAGCGGGCCCAGTCTGTAAGAGAGTTACCAATTTCCTCTGAGACGTTCCGGCGGGCGTGCTCGATAGTCTGGCTGCCTGGTCTCCCAGAGACTGAGTTCGCGGCAAGGCGGGCATGGAGGAGGGGCAGGACGGGGCGAAGAAAAGGGTGCTGGAATCGGTGCGAGCCGCGCAGCACGGATGTGAGGCCAGCGGATCGAAGCGGGCGGGAAAGAGAACTCATGATGGGCGATGGAGCTGGTCTCGCGTCAGCGAAGGATGGCACTTATACCCCTATACCAGAGTCGTGTGACACCTTGTGACGACTTATCAAGTGGCCGCTGTGTAACTTCACGCTGACGCACAGACCCTTAAAATGGGACGTTCTTGGGTATAAAGCTACGCTCTGACCTACTCATTACAGCTTGATGAATGACGTATCGACCCCATGAGAAAAGTCCCATATACAAATCCTCTATGCCACCGTCAGTACTGAATGCATCTGCTGGATCGACCACCTCACCTGATCCTCTCCACAGGACACGATCTACAAACAGACCAGTATCAATCAGGGAGTTTTATTCAATTTCTTCTCCCTCACCTTTGTACTATCGTGTGCCACACAAAAGATCCGTCCCGTGTGTCCGCCAGTCAAGTCAGCTACCAACGCTCCTGTCGTTCTGTCCCACACCTGTCCGTTCGATTCAGTCCATTCCAACACGAGGTCCTTTTCTGGTCTGTACCTTGACCGTGCAATCGTAGCTGCCACTCACTGCAAACTCGTCCCCCACCGCTACGCTTCGCACTGGGTGCGAGTGTCTCTCGGGCCCACGAACGACGCTCGTAGATGCAATTTGAGTTCCGCAAACGCTGCAGATCTTGGGTTCGCCCTCCGATGCACGAGAGTCTTGCTGTGCCTGTTGAAACGATTGCGATAGAGACGAATGTAAGAAGAATGTGCTCCCCGACGCTGGCGTTTCGCCGCCTAAACCTTCCTGTTCCGCCACTAATGGATTTAATGGCTGGCCGACGGGTAGATTATCAAACTCGGGACAAGTCGACCAACCCCGTTTTGTCCGCATGTCGGACATGCGAACATGTCTATCCGAGGAACCCGACAGGATGTACGGCGGGCTGAGTTCTACAGAAGAAATCCTAAAAGTAGAGATCAGAAATGGTCGATGAAGGGATGACGGGACGCACGCTCTCGCGTGATGGCCCTCGAAATTGCTTATCAGCGTCCCAGTTCGCGCGTCCCAAACACGAACCGACCGATCTCCAGATCCAGAGACGACCACGTCACCGGCGACAGACACTGCGTTCACAGCGGCTCGATGTCCTCGAAGAATTAACTCCGGTTTGAGGTCAGGAAACCCATATGTTCGAATAGTTCGATCTGGTGCATTGATGTTCAGCCACAAGTTATGCAATGAAGTTTTACATGCCTTTGGAACATGATACCAATCTTCCACCATCAATCCGGACGCACAAGACACTATCCTGGTGATCTTTCAGTACCTTCACCAACTTGAATTTGGCCAGATCCCAGATAACAACACGACAGTCACTTCCACCGCTCACAAGGGTCCCGGTTTCGCAGTTCTTGTGACCCTCTCTTGCAGGTTCTACTGATCCACAGGCACCGTCCTCGGGAGCTTGCATTGTCGTGGCTGTGACACACAAGCTTAACACGCTGGAGGCGTGCATACCCACAACCCTGCGTCGAACCTTATTTGTGTTGAGATCCCATTCGCGAACTGTACAATCTTTAGAACCTGTGAAGAGCACTTGAAGAGGCCCGTAGGCTGAGTCATAAGACCATAATGCGAGACAGTAGACTGTAGCAGTGTGGCCGCCTCCCTCGGCCCCCGGGAGGGTTCGTAGACGGTACGCCCCGTGGCGAACGCGGCTGCGGAGAAGTGTCTGGGTTTGGTGAAGAAGTTTGTAGTCGGCCGCAAGGGTTATACCAGTTCGGGGACTGCTGGACGAGGGATGGCGTTGTGAGAAAGTCCGGATCATTGTGGTGGCGGTGGAATTGCTTCTACTTATCGGCAATGGCGTCGTTGGAGAAGAGAAGGAAACAGCGTGGCCAATCAGGTTTTGAAAGTCGTGATCCTGAAGGTTCAAGTTCATAGGTATGGACTCATTGTCAGGGTCCACGTCTCCATTCGGGATGTCCTCGGCATCCACGACACTGCCTTCATCCTCTCCCTCTTCTTCATCGCCCATGCCTTCGTCTTCGTCCCTATCCTCGCGCGTTGCGCCAGATGTGGATACACTGATGACGGCCTCAGTTTGTTGAGGCGAAGGGCTGACGAGCCGGGGTCGCCACTCCCAGCCGCGAGAGTTACAGAGATTGCGCCACAGCGTTTGATCGTTTGCAAGAAAGTCCCATCGCTTGCAAACCAGTGTGCAGTTCAAGAGCGCGGTGGCAGGAAGTAACATGAATATTTGCAAAGATAATTCTGGTGGCAGAGACTACAATGGGGAAATATACAGGATGTGAATTTGAATGAGTGAGGGGGGTACGAAACTCACTCCCACAAGATCGAATTGGAGGAGGGGCACGATTCGCCGTTGGACTGTGGCCAGCCGAGAACGAGGCAGAGATGCTAGGAGCTGGTATGCAAGCTCTGCGCATTCGGAACCACCTAAACATCCGACGATGAACAGAGTGGCATTCGACTTGCCTTCACGTTCCGAGTCGGATGCATCACGAGTGGCTATGTGCCAGTCAAAGCTGCGTTGTACGCCTTTGCCTTTGTTACTTGGGCCTTTGCCTTTGAGCCAGGCAGTTTCTTGCACTCTCGCAAAGGTTAGCTGTGGCATGTCTCGATACGACATGTCGTTCGAAGACAGGACAACACCAGCATTGGAAAGATTGGCAACAGCGGTGACAAGCATGGCATTGGCAGGCTCGCCAATCAAAGGGAATGGAGACGAGGTGCCGAACGAGCGGTTTGGTGTCATTCGTTTGATGTCTGCATCGGATTGAGAAGAGCTACTCATGGTACGGTCGAAAGGATGGACCGGGTCAATATACCAAGACAAGTCACGAGCTGGTGCTAAGCATGTAGGTATCGAGGCTATCGTTCCCGAGCACCTCGGCCCATCAACGACGCCAGAACCTATAGTAGAGCGATACGGAATGTGCTCGCAATGCCACCAGCTTCCTCGATCCTTGATATACGGGTCGTGTTGCAAGTAAATGGTGGAATGTTCTGGAGGCTAAACGCTTGTCTCGACGCGCTTCACGAGCGCACACCGCGCGGCACTTCTTGCCTTTGATCTCCCAGCTCAACCCTGCTTCACGTCGCGAACGTCCGCGTGCAAGATGGCGATGCCAAGCACCACCGCAAACTGGCACTGGAAGAACAAGAACGTGACGCCGTGGGCAAAGACTTGGTTTCAGGAAGAGCTCACAAAAATCGCCATTCAAGGAGACGGAGGGGAGAGCATCCGAGTTTCCTCGACATCGTGGCTAGAGGGCGATGTAGAACTTGGTCAACGCAAATCAAAGTGTGTATCGTGTTCATGTGTTGGCGGTTTTTGACCAGACATCTACAGGCTGATCACCATCTACGATTGCAAAATCTCTGTTGAATGGACCGGGACTACCAGCGATGGCACCGAGGTCACGAGCAAGGTGACCATCCCCGAGGTGTCCCATGAGATCACAGTGGACCGCCTGTCAGATTACACCGCAAGTCACCTCCGTTCTTTGCCTGCTTCCTTTCGTCTTGACCCATGCCTTTGTGATGTGACAGTACCAATGGTCAGAGCACGACAACACCAACCCTGGCATTAATGCACTATACGCTCTTGCCAAGGAACATCTTCCCACAGCACTCGAGGCCAAGTTTGCCGAGTTTCCAGTCGCCATCACCGAGAAGCACGGCAAAGATTTGACCGTTAGTGGGGAACCCAGTCGCGCGGGGACACCCTCTGTCACGTCCACACCTGCCGGGACCTCTGGCCCTGCTACGCCATCCGTGTCTGCCCTAGGGAAGCCTGCTGCAGTGGCAAAATCCGCTCTCAACACGTCCAAGGTTGTCAAGGAGGCGACGTTTATGGCCGCGGCTGATGATCTATTCGGATTACTCACTGACCCGCAGCGCATCCCCTCATGGACACGTGCGCGCGCAGAGGTACGTCAATCAGCAACGAGTAGTAGAATCAGTCTCAAACGGACGTCCAGTCGACCGCCAAAGCTGATACGCCATACTCGCTCTTTGATGGAGGGGTAAAGGGTAGATATCTTTCGCTGAAACCAGGCAAAGAGATTGTGCAAACGTGGGCATTGGCAAGCCCCACATGGCCATCGGGTATGCACGTCGATATGCAGTTTCTGGACGGTTGTCTCATGTTTGTTGTAGAGCACGAGGCTACGCTCACCACAACGTTCGAGCAATCATCAGATTCGACAAAAGTGACGTTCACCCTGGCGGGTGTGCCAAAAGGATTAGAAAACGAACTCGGGCGTAACATCGACGGGTATTAGTGAGTGTGGTGGTGGTGGCTCCTTTGACGTGGCTGACGATCTCACGTCCAGTATTCATGGTCTGAGATCCATCGGGTATGTGCAATTGTTTGTTTCTCCCGAACGTACGCAGCATATACGGGCACCGAAACCGTCTCGACCGCCAGAGAACATGGGCGATGTTACGGACAACAGAGCCGTCACGGCGGTCGCAATTGCGGTCGTGGTCCTCGCTGCGACGTTCTGTCTACCCTATCTGTCAAACTCGCCCATTTCGCTCCGTTCAAAGTAACTCGTGTGGTTGTTATGCTTATGCTGATAATCTATGTTTTGGTACGGTCGGATGGCGTACAGGTTGGGCACGGTGCTTTAACGAAGGGCATTGGAAGAGAGGAAATGGTGTCCGGGGGTGTTGTGTATTTAGATGAAGGACCCCGAAACGAGCATAAACAAAGCCAACCAATAGTCGCGTTTTTGTGTTGGTCTGCTTCTCGTTCGTCGCCGAGAATTTCGCTCCCTTTGCACCCGCCTCTCTTTTCTTCTTTTTCTTCTTCCAAGACATGGCCGCCGCCGCAGTCGAAGAAATCCGTGCGACATCCTACGTCGGTTTCGACTCCATCACGCAGCAAATTGAGCACAAGCTCTTGAAGCGGGGTTTCCAATTCAACGTGATCGTCGTTGGTGCGTCTCGGTATCGTTGACCACGTCAGACCGTTCATCCTACCCTCAAAATGTAGGTCAAACCGGTCTTGGAAAGTCGACGCTCATCAACACAATTTTCGCGTCGCACTTGATCGACTCCAAAGGTCGTTTGGAATCGGACGAGCCTGTCAGGCAGACCACGGAGATTCAGGCCGTTTCACACCGTGTGTTTTTCTTTTTTCGCTCGTGGTCTGTCGGATGTGCTGACGAGCGCCAACCAGTGATCGTTGAAAATGGCGTCAAGCTTCGCTTGAATATCGTCGACACTCCTGGTTACGGCGACCAGGTGAACAACGAAAACTGGTGTGTGACCTGTTTCGTAGCCTGGCGTGCTCTGAGAATGGTGGCAGTTGGGACCCCATCGTGAAATACATCAAGGACCAACACAGCGCGTACTTGCGCAAAGAGCTGACTGCTATGCGTGACCGCTACATCCAGGATACGCGCATCCACTGTTGCCTCTACTTTATCAGTCCGACTGGCCATTCTCTGCGCGCTATTGATGTGATTGTGATGAAAAAGCTGAGTGAAGTTGTCAACGTCGTTCCAGTCATTGCCAAGGCGGACAGCCTGACTCTGGAGGAGCGAGAGGCGTTCAAGCAAAAGGTAGGCATTGAAGTATCACTCGGGAAGAGATGCGCTGACAGGGACGCAGATTCGGGCTGAATTGGTGTACCACAACATCCGGCTGTATCCATTTGATACTGACGACAACGACGAAGAGGAAGTCCAGCTGAACGAGTCTATCCGGGTACGTTGATCGCGGTGGGTTCTGGATGGCGACTGAGAGACTATTTTACAGAACATCATTCCGTTTGCTGTTGTTGGGTCCGAGCGCAGTGTGATCATCGAGGGCAAGTCGGTGCGCGGACGGAAGAATCGGTGGGGTGTCGTGAACGTGGAGGACGAGAATCACTGCGAGTTTGTGCATCTGCGCAACTTTTTGACGCGGACGCACCTGCAGGACCTGATTGAGACGACGGCACAGATCCACTACGAGGCGTTTAGGTCCAAACAGCTATTGGCGTTGAAGGAGGGCGTGCAACAGAGGCCAGCTGCGGCGCAATAGAGAGAGACGTCGGGACAAGGATACCCTCTTTTGGTCTTTTTCATTGTTTTTTTGACGGACATGTCGTGACGTTCGTTTTTGATCATCTTTTTTTTTTTAATAACATAACCCGTGTGTCATCGCTTGTTCGTCATGTGCTAAGCCCAGTTTCTAATCAATGCGATGCCCCGCTCCCACCGTCTTTTCCGACGGCCACCATGGCCCACTCCTCATCCATCCTCGTCCGTTGCAGCGCAGCGCTCGGCGCGTTCAACATCGAGTCGTTGTTCGCCCGTAGACGTGGCCCAGGCACTTTCCGTACCGTGTTCGTCAACCAGACCCTCCCCGACCACTTCTTCGACCGCAAGCACAGACCCCTCAAAGCCTACGTTCATCCTACCAACCAGGTCATCTCCTCAAAGTACACCATCATCACTTTTCTACCCCGCAACCTTCTCGAACAGTTCCGCCGCATCGCCAACATGTATGTATCTCCTCTCCCTCCTCTCCGCGCGCGCCTAACACTTCCATAGCTTCTTTCTCTTCATAGCCATCCTCCAGTTCTTCCCAGAGTTCTCCACCATCTCCCCCGGACTCGTTCTCTTGCCCATTCTCATCGTCCTCACCATCACCGCCGTCAAGGATGGCTACGAAGACATTAAGCGCCATCAGTCCGACCGGCGCGTAAACCACTCCTCCGTCCGTGTCCTCTCCGGTCCAGACTGGTCTAACCCAAACTTTTCCGGAGCCAAGAGTCGCACTTTTGTTAGGGGCATCATCCCCAAGCGCATCCGTACCCACCTTGATCCAGAGTCGGCCGTCCCATCCGACCCTGCCATCGAGTTCGACCATGAACCTTCCGATCTACTTCCTGACCACAAGCCCCCCAACGTATACTGGTCCAGGACGCTCTGGGAGGACGTTCGCGTCGGCGACTTTGTCAAGATCATGAACAACGAGTCGATTCCCGCGGACATCCTTATATGCGCCACGTCCGAGGACGAGAACGTCGCCTTTGTCGAAACCAAGAATCTCGACGGAGAGACCAATCTCAAGTCCCGTAATGCGTCTCCCGTCCTCGCTGATCTCCGTACCGCCCAGGACTGCGCCACCGTACCCTTCACGGTCGAATGTGACCGTCCAGACACCAACATGTACAAACTCAACGCTGCCGTCACTCGCGAAGGACAGATATCCCCAGTCGACACCCAGATGGTGCTCTTGCGCGGCACCGTCCTCCGCAACACAGATTGGGCCATCGGCCTCGTCCTCTTCACTGGCGTGGACACCAAGATCATCCTCAACTCTGGCGGCACTCCGAGCAAACGCAGCAGAGTAGAGCGTCAGATGAATCCTCAAGTGTATGCTCCTCCCTTCCATTCTCAGACGACCAATGCTAACTCGCTTCTAGTCTCATCAACCTCCTTCTGCTCGCTCTGATGGCCGTCGTCTGCGGTATCACTGACTCACAGATCGAGAAGCAGCTTTATCCGGAAGGCGCGCCATGGTTCTATGGCGATGGCGCCTCAGACGACAACCCAAGCATCAACGGTCTGATCACCTGGGCATTCGCGCTTATCACGTCCGTAGCCTATATCACCCCTCTTTCCATGTGCTCATACCGTGCTCTAGGTTCCAGAACGTTGTACCGATATCGCTGTACATATCTATAGAAGCCGTGAAGACCTGTCAGGCGCTGTTCATTTACTTTGATTATGACATCCTCTACAAGAAGACGAACCAGCCTACGCTCGCTCGGAGTTATAACCTCTCCGACGACCTCGGTCAGATCGAGTACATATTTTCCGACAAGACCGGGACATTGACGCAGGCATGTTTTATTTCATTTACAACGGTTGGCAATGGTGTCTCACGCAGCCTCAGAATTCGATGGTGTTCAGAGAGTGTTCTGTCGGCGGTGTTGTATATCATGGCGATCCTGAAGAGGAGGAGGATCTTGACGTGAAGAAACCCATTACGTCCGACAACGCCAATGGAGAGCTTCAAAACGTGAGCCGTGACTCGTCGTTCGGATCGCCTTCCCCCGGGCTTCCTTCTGCTGCAAGCCCAACGAGTGATCCTAGCGCTACCCACCAGCCGGCAATCATCAAGCTCTCCAGCGGCGTGCTCAGGCATTTCAGCGATCAACAGCTGAGGCAAGACTTGGCCCAGGCCGTCAACGCCGAACCTGGATCCGAGAACGAGGGACAAGCCCGTGCATTGAACGGCTTTTTTTCCGTCCTGGCGTTATGTCATACCGTCCTCACTGCTGTCGATCCGGAGACGGGTGTCATCGAATACAAGGCACAATCGCCTGACGAAGCGGCTCTCGTTCAGGCGGCTGCGGACGTCGGATTCGTTTTTCGCGGTCGGGATCGTGAAATACTCATGCTCCAGACGCCGTTCTCGAAGGAAGTAGAACGCTACGAGTTACTTGACATCCTCGAGTTCACCAGCGTTCGCAAGCGCATGAGCATCATTGTACGTAAACTTGACGAGCACGATTCTCGGCTATTCCTCTTGGCAAAGGGGGCCGATAGTGTCATTTTTGAGAGGCTCAAGTCGGGTGGCGACGAGCTCAAGCGAACGACGGAGAGGCATCTCGACGATTTTGCCAACGCGGGGTTGAGGACGCTCACATTGGCCTACAAGGTCATACCAGGTTCGTACACCTCATGCGTCCATCCTACGTACTTATCTCGTTCCCACTCAGACGATGAGTACGAGAGTTGGAGTCAACGATATCATGAAGCTTCGACTGCACTCGAAGACCGGGAGAAGGAAGTGGAAGCTGTGAGCGACGAGATGGAGAGAGACCTTCGTCTGCTAGGAGCCACCGCGATCGAAGATCGTCTGCAAGATGGCGTGCCTGAAACGATCGCAGATCTCAAGCTTGCAGGCATTAAGATTTGGGTGGCTACCGGCGACAAGCTTGAGACCGCAATTGGTATTCACTTGTTCTATCACCCAACACCCGCTGATCCTTTTCCCTGTTGCTCAGCCATAGGCTACAGCACGAACCTCATCGCTGATGACTCAAACATCATCATCATTCGCGGCGGGGATACCGGACCATCCGTTTACCAGCAGATGACCAGAGCTGTCGAAGAGTTCTTCCCGGACGCTGACATTCTAGAAAAGGAAGACATTGCCAACATCACGATTTCAGGCTCTGGTCCATATCCGTTGCGCCGCCTAAGCACCAGTGCTCCTTCCATTGTGGGCGAAGGGAATGGCACACGACCAGGAGGCTACGTGCTTGTCATCGATGGGACGGCGTTGGGACATGTGGGTGTATCCATGCACGCATGGGGGCTCGACGCTGACACCCAAGTCTAGGCCTTTGCTGACGACCAGAACAAGCAGTTGCTACTGCGACTCGGGACGCGATGCGAAGGCGTCATATGCTGCCGCGTCTCTCCTCTTCAGAAAGCCCTCGTTGTAAAACTCGTCAAAGAGGGCCTTCACGTAATGACCCTCGCGATCGGCGACGGTGCCAACGATGTCAGCATGATCCAAGCTGCTGACGTTGGGGTCGGCATTGCTGGCGAGGAAGGTCTACAAGCTGTCAATTCTTCCGATTATGCTATTGCCCAAGTGCGTCGTCCCCTTGATGGATTATGCGACGCTTCATCATCCCTTTTGAACAGTTTCGGTTCCTCAAGCGACTGATCCTCGTCCACGGTCACTGGTCTTACGCGCGCAATGGAACCATGTAGGTTATTTTCTCTTTATCGATCGAAACACGCCGTGATCTTGGCGCATTGTAGGATCGTCAACTTCTTCTACAAGAATATTGTGGCAGTAGGAGCGCTTTGGTGGTTCCAAATCTATTGCGGTTGGAGTTCTGCATAGTACGTCCATCCCATCGTGCGCGCTTTCTCGATCCCAAGACTCGATCCCTAGTGCCTTTGAGTACACTTACCTTCTGTTCTGGAATTCATTCTGGACCCTCGCGCCTGTGCTTGGCATTGGCCTTTTTGACCGTATAGTCGGTGCGTGGTGTTAGCTGCTTATGGCATCTGTCTCACTCGTCTTCAGATGCTGACGTTCTTATGGCTTTTCCTGAGTTGTACCGTTATGGTCGCGAACGAACGTGGTTCACGTTGAAGTTATTTTTCGTCTACATGATTGATGGTGTCATACAGGCATGCCGCGATGGTTCTCGGGTTACTTGGCGCTGACCATTCCTCCAGTCTGTCTCGTTGTTCTTCCTTATCACTTATACATATTTCACCACCACCACTCGTCCCGACGGCTACGGCGTTCAACAGTCCGAGTATACTACAGTAAGTCGTGCTTGTCGACTTCGCCGCAGCCTCTGACGTTCCACAGACGATAGTCTTTTCCGCTGTGGTAGCTGTCAGCCTGTTCAACGGTCTCAATACCAATGTGTGGACGGGGTGGGTTTTCTTCGCAATTTTGCTCGGAATCGTGTTACTTCTGGTTTATACGGTGCTGTCTCTGCTTTACTTGTCGCTTTCAGGGGCTCATTCCTTCTTTGCAGCTCGTGTATAGTGCTATCAGCCCGGGCTGGTTTGTGACCGACGTCTATGGCAACAACCGGTTCCTCTTCGCGTCTGCCTACTTTTGGCTCTGCCAGCCCCTCTGTGTTGTGATTGCGCTTCTCCCCAGATATCTGTATCGCGCATGGCAAACCGGCTATGCTCCTGGCGATTTGGAACTGCTTCGCTACATCAGAAAAACGCGACCAGATCTCGACATGGCCACCGCTCTGCGCCGTGATCACGCTGATGCAGCCCCACGGTCTTCACTATCGAGATGGAGACCATCATCACGAACGTCGCGGCCGGTGTCAATTTCATCAGGGCCCCCGGGTACTCCCGGAGCTGTGACACCCGCCATGAACCACAGCGTGGATACGCTTTCTCTGGATGCTCGCAGGATCTCCGTGAGCCGCACGGACATGTCTACCGGGGTGCGTTCCGTACATCGCGGCTTCGACTTTGCAACCGAGGAAGGCGGTGTTGCCATGCGTCGGATGCAAAGTAATCTATCTGAGCGTCGGCAAAGCAATCGCCACCTTCCTTTGTCTGAAGAACGAAAGCGGTCGCCGAGGAGGAAAGCCTCATTACGTATCTTCTCTTCCCTCAGGCGCAAAAAGCCGCCGACACCGAACAAGGATGATTAGTTGCTCAAACGCTCAAGCTTGCATGATCTATTGCTATTTGTTTTCTCTGCATTGGTCCCACTCACGTTCTTTGTATGCCCTTGATCATTGTATCCGCTTTCGCTATTTATTTACCCCCACGTTAGCTTCCATTCCTTGACTTGCGGTTCTACGTAGTAACACGGAAGGATATCAGGATTAATGCGACTAGCACAGTTAGACACGACACTGGTTAATGAACGCACACGAATGACTCCGTCGTAGAGAAAATCTTTTAAAACAATACACGAAATAGTATATGAATGCTACTACACGCAAACGAAAATGCGATCGTGGACGGCCAAGTCCGAGGTCATGCCATAACATCCTCCCACTCACCCCATTCACCACCGACTGCCCGCAGGTGAACTTTCTCCCCAGACACTCCAAAATACGCAGCCTTGAACCAGGTTTTCATCTCTTCCTCCGCAAAGGGTCCATAAGACTCTCCCGGAGGTTGTCCAGGTATATTCCACCGATACTCGTATTTCACGTCGGCGGATGGGGGAGCCCAATCGTCCTCGACCTGCCTAGTAGATCGTACGCTGCGGACGAGTTCTTCATAGGTTTTCGAGTAAATGTCGGTATCTCCGAGTGACATGATATTCGATGCGAGATGTGTGATCAAGTCAATATCGCTCATGCCCTTCGGTGGTCGTTTGTCCACCATCATGCTGGAGTCGTCCATTGATCTGCCACTTGTCTGTTTCCTGATGGCCCTAGTCAGTACGTGACCGTTGTCATCGCGGATGAAGAGCGTACCCCGAGCTCTGCTTCGACCTCGCGCCCAGTCGTTGCAATGCCTCCAGCACCGTTTCTCCGCGTTTGAGCATACCAACAAGTTGAACTTCCAGCGCGGTCTTGCCACCGCTTTGTTCGAGCTCTCTCTCCTCTGCCTTGATCTTCTCCTTCTGCGTCCTATCCTGGTGACGTTTCATACGTCGGGCCATCTTGATCTCCTTTTCGTCGACGCCGTCCATCCACCGATCATGCACGGCGTGCGGATCAAACGTCTTCACATACGTCCCGTCCGCAGC
The DNA here is from genome assembly GCA_038089815.1 of Sutorius eximius. Classification (NCBI taxonomy): domain Eukaryota; kingdom Fungi; phylum Basidiomycota; class Agaricomycetes; order Boletales; family Boletaceae; genus Sutorius; species Sutorius eximius. The sequence goes on along the minus strand of JBBPLN010000083.1, from coordinate 9,760 downwards.
AAACTTGCCTTCCTCCATCTCCTCCCGCATATTGAACGACGACATTTCGTACCCCATCCCTGCTTTCCTCCTCCGCCTTGTGTCGTCTTCGTCTTCTGGCTCGTCTTCATCCTCGCTTTCACTCTCATTCTCACACTCGTTGAACTCTTGACCCTCGATATCTCCTAGACGCAAGAATTCTTCCTTCCTTTGAGAGGGCTTGCCTTGCTCGTCTTTCTTCGCCTCCTTTTCTCCCATGGCGAACATGTCGTCCTCGTCCGCCTCTGCTTCCCCCGATTCGCCCTTTCTGCGACTATAGACAACGCCTTCCCCATCGTCGCTCGAGTCGCTCTCGTAACCTTCGTTTCGTACCCGTCCTTTGCGCTTTGCGGACGGGTTCTCGAGGGCGCTGTCGACCTCTTCGGCAAAGTTGAGGGGATCGTCGCTGGGATCCACAAAGCGCAGCTTTTTGGGAGGCTGCTGGTCCCCAGCGGTGGCAGAGCGCTTCTGTGCTGTTCGGGTCTGCATGACATGCAAAGCAGAGGATATGTCGTATGTTATGTAATAGTTCCACTATACCTTACGCCAAAACGAGCCAAATTATCCAAATTACTTATAGCACAAACTAGCGATTATCTTTGGTATGTATGGAGTAGCGCGAGTCGGGGCGTCAAACAGCCGCCGCTTTCATGATGACAGCTACATACGCAAGTTGATTCTCAATGGAGGCATGCGAAATCAAAAGAGTGCTCGAGAGCCCTCTAAGGCAGGTAGGAGCGCCGAGTTTCTCTGCAATACCGGCGTTTTCGGACGAGTACAGCACACAGACTCCTTCGCCGACTGGCGCAATAAGCTGAACAGCCTGGTTCAGCACGGGCCAGGGATTAAAGAGGCTATCATACCGTTTGGGATAACTCGAAACGCTGAAGAAAGGTTGAGAAGCGCTCTTGCTGCATCGTCTGTGCGGAAGGGTCGAGAACCACCCGAGCCGTGCCGCCGCTCCTGAGGGCGCTTACCATGGCGAGCGCGTTCTCTGCGGAGTAGAAGACCGCTACTTTGCTACCGGACGAGTTGCCAATTAGGATGTTGCCTATCCGTGCCTTGATTTCGCTGCAGTCCTTTAGAACCAGCGGGAGTTCGACGCCATCACCAAGAATCACTTTAAACGTCGTCGAAAACCTGTAACAGCAATAAGTCAAAGAATTCCAACAATTCGGATGAAGCCCTAGCTCGTTTTTAGCAATCAGAGCAGGGTTTGCCGTGGGGCCTTGGTACCTGCAGGCAATTTGAGCATAGCATATAACGGAGAAGTAACTCCAACTGACAATGGACCGAAAATGGTTGATCGGAAAGAGGACTGGGTAGTGCTGAATGAGTTGAAAGACGGCTGGGATGAGGGGAAGAGGTGCTCCTTGGCGAGCTCAATACTGAATCGTAGATTAATCAATGCAAGGTCAATCATTTAATGCTGTACCTCTTTTTCACAGCGTCCTCCATCGGAGCAATCACAACCGAGGGAGCAGAGAGATCGCTTGACGCCTGTGGGTCCACCTCAGGCATGGGTGGCGATACGTCCGTGACGTGGTCGCTCGTCTTGCGTCCCTCTGCAGCTTCGACCAAGGGTTGATCAAACAATTCCTTTTTCGCTGGTGCAGACGTTGAATTCGATTCTTGTATCTCCTCGACTTCCCGGGGTCGTGCTAGGGAATCTTCTTCATAGTCAGGAAGTATTTCCGGATCGGTTTGGAGTCTCGCCAGCTTAAGCAATTCCTCTCCGGAAGGCAGACCCGGTTTCGTCTGATGGTCTTTGTCAACTTCAATATCTTCATCGCTCCATGAAGTGACGTCGAGTTTCTCTCCTTCAGTTGTGCCACAAGCAACCGGAGCCTCCTCAATTTCATCGGGCTGATCACGTTCTATGGTACCTGTAAACTTTCCTTTGACCGTCTTCAAACCTCCCCCGCCAGTGGCGGTGAGCAAAGAGCTGCGGCTCTTGGTGATCAGGCCAGCAGAAGAGCGTCCGGGACCAGGTTTACCGCCTCGCTTAGCAGTGTTGCGACTCGAGCCACTGGTGGAGGGCACTTGATCTGCAGGAATGGTCATCAGGCGAGCTTTGGCGGTTATGCGGGACTGCTTGTTCGTAGGGTCAAGCGTGGTCGTATCGATAAGTTTGACACGGGGATTTGCAGCCCGTGCACGGTGGTGAGGGAGGGCGGGTCCTTTCTGAATTTCCTGTAATTTATCTGAGGGCGAATCGAAGAGAGGATCAAGATGGCTGAGCGTTGGCGAAGCAGGGACTTGAGACTCGCGAGCCGCGTCGTCTGAAGGGGAAAGGATAGTCGCAGGAGGCGACTGTGGTCGCGGTCGAGCTGCAGATTTTTGAGGAGCCACATGCTCATCTGCGTTCTGTTCAATGTCAATAGGATTGCCACTGTAGAAGTGCTCGAGATCGTCGAATGCGATCTTTTTGGGCTTATCTGTGCCCCCGCTTGTGGTGGTCGGGTGCTGCGCCTCGGTGAGACCTTCTTCTGCATCCTCCGTACTCGCTTGCATGAGTTCATCTTCCACCTCGACTACATCTGGGTCCGTCTCACCATCTGCGTCGAGTTGCGAGTCACCTACAGAGGACAAGCGTTTAGAGGCTGGCTTTCGGCCTCCGGGAGATGATACTCGTCTCCGTTTGGGTGGCCTGGCAGATATTCCACTGTCTTTCAGCTTCCCTGTTGATACCCTCTGCTTTGGCTTCGTGTATCCCCATGGATCATCGCCAGTGATCTGTGTCTGCCGACGTTTTCGAGTGGCCAGTGGAGGCGCTGAGATGCTTGCACCGTTTGAACCTGGAACATCCACGGAAGATGGCGCTTGAGTTTTCACCGAGCTGGCCTTTCTCTTCAGACCCTTTTTACCTACTGGTTGGTGTTAGTTACGTATCGCAGCGGAACTCGCCAGGGCACGAAAATACCTGGTGGTCCCGAGATAAGCAGTTCCTCTCCCTTCCTGAAGGCGGTGGCATCGGCGATATCCCTACCACCGGTGTTGACGCGTTCCCAGAATGTTTCTAGAATGTGTTCGGAACCCCCTTGAAACGAGTCTGTGGGTTCCCAACTGGACTCAAACGGATCGGTTAGTCCTCCAACAGATTCCTAAACGTAACGTACGTGCTTTCAACCCAGTCATACCCTTTCCACTACGGCACGACCGGTAAGTGGATGGTGAGTACGACGACAAAGGTGGACGAACCTTGACGTAGTATTTCTACACAGTTCAGCTTAGTGCGAGTGACGTGTTGAATGGAGATGGATCGTACCCATGTAATTTTCTTGCCCTTCTTGTCGTGAACGCGAGCCCTGGTGACAGACTCTGCAAGCGGAAAGCCAAGTCAGTATGCATCACCAATGAACACGAAAAAGGGCACTGACCAACTTCGTATTCTTGCAGTCCGTCGTCCGACATGCGAGGTAGTGGCCAGGACCAACCGCGACTTGACAAACACTTATGAAGCTGAGCCGACGGGAAAGAACTTCCATTTTTGGCATGAACGTCCATGGCTAGATCGATACATCGTAGATAACATGAAAATTAGTCCAACTCAGGTATGGATAACCGTGACGAGACGAGACACTCCTTGACCCAACCAACATCTCCCACCACGACACCTTCGCCCAGCTCGACCGATCCCAGAACGCTTCGTTCTTTGACAATAATATAATCAAAACTCTCCATTTGAGCAGCAGAGACTTGCTTCGTATCGGTGGCTGCCTCCACCCTGGCCGCACCCATACACAAAATGATCCAGGGAACATACCGACTGGCTTCCTCCGGAGGGTTCTGCAACATTTGCATTTGGCGTTAGGCTCGGTACACTGAAATTGAACCGGTGGACCTACTTTTCTCGCCCGATTCGAAGGGAGCGGAACCAACTCTGAACCAATGCACAGCACCGTTTTCTGCGAAAACAGCTTAATCGGCACCCGGCTGACCATAATGTCGGTGAGATGTTCCGCGCAATTCCCCCAGTCAAGATCAACGAGCTGGGAGATTCTGGCACCGAGTGTATCGGAATACCCCGCTGGGAGAAGGAATGGTTGCCAGTCCTGACATGTATTCGTTCAACGTCACGCATTCCAAGACGCGCATGTAAAACCTACCGACGAGAACTCCCCCTCTCTTAACAGCCACTCAAACGAGAGGCAGGGGATTCCTAACGCAAGCGCTAGCAGAAATTTAGGCTTTTGATGCGCGTCATCAGATAGCAGGAAGACGCGATCCAGCTTTACTTCGGGCCTCCAATGAAAATCTTGTGGCGTCGCGATCCATCGCTTGTTGGCATGACTATGTTTGCCTTCCATGGTGAACACACTAGACCAATCTTCAATCACCAGGCCGCCACGCGATTTGATAGCGCGCATTGCGATGTCCTTCGTCTGAGTGGGGTCTTCATTCTTGGGGTTGATGGTGACCACGAAGCCCGTGTTAACCAACTCTCGCTGGGGTTTGCCAGAGGTGGTGCCGACGACTGACTCTTTGGACGGCGTCGGGTCAACGAGAGGCTTCGGTCTGACCACGGTGACGATATTGTCTGCCATGACTGTGCGCTCCTTCCATTGACTTTGAATTGTCCGATTCGCAATGCGAACGTCACCGAGTCCAACTTGATTGGTTGCCACTGTCCCCCCGTGATCGATCTCTAGTTTGAACGTGCCATGGGAATCCACATGGCTGACGTCGCTAACCACGGCCTTGACGTTGTCTTGAATGGCGATGACTCTGTCGCCGACCTGAAGCTCTCGACGGCGCATATTTTTGAGCTCGACTTCATCTTCCGTCCCATCATCAAACTTGATCAGATACTTGCTCTTCAATCCACGAGAGTGAACGACACCAGAGTAATAATGGCCATCTTGTTTCCACAACGCGAAAACTCGGGTAGGTGGCTCTGCTGTGAGTCCTCGGGTGGACGACACCCCGGAACGCAATCTCTTGACAGAACGTGTGGTAACCGCAGGAGTCTCGGACTGTTTGTTTCGGGTCGAAGTCGAAGCTTTCGACGCTCCACGAACTGGATTTACGTCTTCGATGCGTCTTCTCTTCTTACGTGTTGTATCGGGTTTCGAAGGTGGGGGAGGGGCCGGATCAAGATCATCCACGGAGTCGGTCTCCTCTTCTTCCTCCTTCGGAACCTTGGCGGCTCCTTCATCCTCGGTGGTATGGCGCGATGTGTCTTCTGAAGTCTCGGTATCGGATTTGTGCATACGTTTCTTGCCAGCGACAGGCTTGGTCACTGGAAGACACGTGGAAGCGGGACGCGCACGCGAAGGCTCCAAAGATTGTGACCCTCTTCTCTTTTTCTTCTTCGAAGGTGGCATGTTCGCCGTAGCAGTGGGAGGTTCCTTGGCGGGGTAAGTTTGACCTTGCAGATCTTGCTCTGGAAGTGACGTCGGAACCTCTGGAAGTGACGTCGGAACCTCTGTAGGTTCCGTTTTAAAAGGTTTTACTCTAGAACCTTTCCCTTTCGTTGAGGACGCGGGTTTTTGAGGTTGTTTTTCGAGAGGAAGTAACCGGGCCTACGGAAGTCGATATGTCAGCCAAGCTTATGGCTGAAGGGGCAGTGCAGCCCACCTTTTCAGGAACAGATGCGGCCCTCGTTTTTCCGCCATGTGCGATCATATCTTCTGCAGGAGCCGTAGATTTCTTCGTCTTTTTGGAAGCTAATTCAATGGCCAACGGGATGTCAGCTTCGCTCCCCTCAACTTCCAGGGAGTCAGGGGCAAGGTCTCCGGACCCATGCACGGACATCGGACTGAGAGGGCGAAAAAGCTTCTTAAGTGGGCTCTGTGCCACGGATCTATGGTGGCCAGGTGTTGGGACGCTTGGCCCCGCTCGAAGGGGTTCAGAGTCGGGGACAATGTCCAGCGAATCTTCAAGTTCATCGTCCTTGCCCTCTCTCGGAGCTTGGTATCTAGTTGGACGCGAACCAAGGGTCTTGTTTGAGCGCGGTGCCAGTTGCGGATTTGGAAGCGTCAGTGCATCAGTGTGGCACGGCTGCGTTTCCTCCAGGTGAGAAGGTTGTGTCACCACTCCCGTGGTGACGCACGAAGGGGGTTCCACATCTCCCGCCAGGTTACGCATCTTGGCGATTCGGTACTGATTCCCTGGATGCACCATCCTTAGCAAGCTCCTGGGATTGCTTGATGCGACAGCCGCACTGGGGGCAGGAGCAATCCACTCATCAAACGGTGGGGTAGTGAGGGTGTCATCTTCGGTGTAGGGGTCAGCGTCAATGACGCCGTCGATCTGCACTTGTTCGATCTTTGGCAGAGCGGGCTCGGCTGGGTCTGAAGAGTCATCCAGATCCCGGTCGAGCATCTTGTCAAAGGACGATGAGCCATTAAATTCGAACCTCGGTCCCTGACCAGCGAGTTCTGAACCGCGGTTGCGAAACGAGAAATTGTCGTCTTTGTACTGTGACATGCCTGGAGATTCACCGGAGTTTTCGGGAGTGGCAGCTACTAGAATGTTGGTACGACGATTTGATGCTGCCCTGTTTGCCCTTTGGGCTTCATACTCGCGCATAGCAACCTCGAGGAATTCTTTGTGCTCACTGGCATCCGGGAGCGTCGCCCCGGGATCTGTGGGCGAATGAATGACCTCCTGGGTTGGCGTTTCTCCCAGATCAGAGAGTGGCACATCGAATTGCTTTGTTGACGCGAGATATTGTTCTGCCGGATCCTGGGAGATGGGGCCACCGAACGAGTCTTGGGAGGGTAAGGAAGGGGAACGAGGGTAGTACCTGTTGCTGACGGGCATAGACTTTGTCGTTGGATGGACTGCAGCGGTGGTGGTGGGTGGAGACTGAAAGGATCCGGGCCCTGTCCCTAGAGACTAAGAGGTAATTATCTGAAAGCAAGGATGACGAAACGATTGAATGGTGGCTCACCGATTACCTTTCCAGTTGCCGAGAGCGGGCTGGCCTCGAAAAATTCCGAACCTGAACCTTGAACATTGTCTGACGATGCTGGCGAAGCTGCGGATAGTCCGGTTTGTTCGCCGTTTTCCTGACACGCTTCTTTCTGGGAATCTTCGACCAAGACGCGTCCGCCACTACCTGGCCCAGGACTCTGCAAAAGCGAAACGCGTGGACGGTAACGGGGTGTCGCCTGTCGGGCCGGGATTATCCTTGAATCTAATGAAAAGTCGTTTGCTGCATCGCCATCGTCGTTTGGCGAGGCTAGATGCCAGTCCTTGCCGTGTTCCCTGCCAGACGCTAATGCGTGTTGTAAAAGCTGGGTCGGCTGAGATACTAAAGGATCACTGCGAAGCATGTTGGCTGGACGTCGTGCCAAAGTACGAAAGGGACGCGCCTGTCCATGTCTGCCTCTTGCCCAGGCTTACCTCCACACCGCGACGATTCAAATATTCAACGCTCATGCAAAAAAGTGCTTCTCCACGTCGAACCTGGAACAAGCGAACGCTCAGCGTCGGTTTCAAACTACGGCACGTGCCAAAAATCAATACACGTGACCTCGACGCGCTCGTGCGCACGTGTTCACTTTGTTCGTCTCGTTCATCGCTACCCCAAGTCGCTCCTTTACATTGCGCCGGACGCTTAACGGAGCGTAAAAAATGTCGCGCAGGCCTCGCAAGACGACGCGGAGGCTTCCCGTACGCAAGATATCCCTGCGTTCACCCGTCGAGCTCGTAGACGACACCGAGAAACTGATATCCAGCTCCAAGGATAAACCGGAGGGCCTCGAAGCCGATCCGACGCACACACACCATCACTCTCGTCCAAAACTATCACAGGCATCTTCGGCAAAGAAACCTTACCATGACTATAGTGCGCATGAGATCACCGACGTTCCCGCACCCATCCCAGATACCGGCCTGCCGCCCCCATCAACAGATACATCCACGCTCGTCACGCCTCCCTTCTCAGTATCCTCTACGTCCGCCACATCAAGAGCTTCCTCGAGCCGTTCACACGTGGCATCGAAACCGACTTTTGTACCCCTGCCATCACTGAAGACTCAAAACTTGACAGGTATTGAAGAGGCAGCTGCTCACTCATCTTCGGCCATTCAGTCAACATCGTCAATTCGACCTGTGGGGATCGCTGCGACAAGCAACGCGTCACACGACCGTGGTACCCCCCATTTGTCTCCGACGGCGATTATCGCTCTTGCTGTCAGTGGTGGCCTCACGCTGTTCATCGTAGTCGCCTTGGTCAAACTTTTCCAGCGACCCCACCGACGAAGGACCCCCACTCCCTCGCTGCCTATTCTTCGCGGCGGGACTTTTCCGGAAGATAAGGTGGAAAGTGAAGGCTCCCCGATATTCGGAGGCAAGGAACACTCGTCTCCTACCCTCCAAGCACGGGGCGCAAAAGGAAATACGGGACTTTGGACATGGACCCAATACAGCTCTGGAATCCCCACGCCTGCGCCGACGGTGACAGTGACTCGATCGAGCTCCCAAGATCAACTGGTCACTGTCATTCAAGGTGCACAACAAGATAGTCTTGGCGTAGTCGACAAGGATACGACATATGTCCAAGGACAGAATCAGGGTCAATATTCGTTCACTGGCTATGGTAACTCGAACAGTCTCTTGAAGAGCAAGAGCGCAATCCCTTTGCAACCAGTCCAGAACGCAATCACGCGCGCAGTGTCGAGGCTCTCGACCGTATCCATGTCTCTGTATCCGAATTCACCTGGCGGGTATTCGCAAGCAGGCGCAGACGTTGGCGTTGCAATAGATGGTGTCACGCATGAAGAACCAGCAGACATTGCGATGCAAAAATACAAGGACAGGATGATGGCATCTCGGAATAGAACAAGCCTGATATCACCGGGCAGTGCCAAAGATGCTGCGGGACTGAGGCGGTCCCAAAGCTTTGCATATGGCGGAATGGAACCGACTTCACCGCCGAGTGGGACCGGGAACATGGCGCAGTCGAACGGGGGGCGGACTCGAATTAAATCGACGTACTACACGCCGGGTTCATATCCTCGTACGTCGGCGGCCGCAACGCACTACGGCAAACGCAATGGTGAACATGAACACGACGGGGTCCACGCTGAACTACACGGGAACGTACGAGTGGATTCTGGGCGGGGAAGGGAACTGACGTCGGCATTCGGACTAGGGACGCCAATCCCACCATCTCCACAGCCTACGTTGTATCCTGACGACTCGATGAGCGTGATTGGAGAAGCGAAAAAGGTGACTCTCACGGGACGTGGTCAAAAAAAGCCGGTGCCAAAGGCAAGTTCCCACTGCGATAGCCCAAGTGGGTCTGACGCGGCAGCGCTGGGGAGCTTGATGATGGTGGACTTTGCGGCGTCCAAGTCGACGGCGTCGCTGGTGAACATCCGACCATGCGAAGCAGCGCGGGCGCGGGAGGGACAGGGTTGCCCAAGCAAGAGCAACCTCAAAAAGCGAGTGGAAGACAAGCCGCCGCGTGTTCCATCACCCCCACCGATGCCGTCGCTGGCGCAGATGGCGTTGGAGCAGAACGAGCGGGAGTATCACAGCCCGACGTATAGCATCTACGGGCTGTACGATGGGGATGGCAAGGGTCGTGGTGTATCGTATGGATATTGATTTGTACAACTTTCTTGGCGAGACTGTGGACGAGCGCGTCTGCTGCGGAGAGCGAGAAAAAATTAAATTAAAAATTCAAACGTGGTACCCCACGCGCGTCTCGAGCCAATTCCGACCTCTCCTCATACCCCCCCCCCCCCTTCCAAGTTATACCCCCTCATCCATGTCCCAGCCCCAG